>OVAY01000364.1:0-65101 GCA_900406395.1 Kernera saxatilis
AAAATGCGATTTTACGGTTTTGGCGAGAAAAATACGATTTTATGGTTTTGGTGGGAAAATACGATTTTGCAGTTGTGGTGGAAAATATAATTTTACGGTTTTGGCGGGAAAATGCGATTTTACGGTTTTGTCGGAAAAATGCGATTTTACGGTTTTGGCGGAAAAATGTGATTTTGCGGTTTTGGCGAGAAAATACAATTTTGCGGTTTTGACGGAAAAATACGATTTTGCGATTTTGGCGAGAAAATGCGATTTTATGATTTTATAGTTTTTGGAAAATGATATTTTACAATTTTTTGTTTTGTTTTTGTAAGGGTATTTTTGTCCTTTTAAATTTTTAGATTTATTGGATGCATCTCCAAGACTCATCCGGATGAAGATGCACCGATTTGGTTCATCCAGATGAGTTTTGAAAATTAGTGTAAATTTTTAAAACTCATTCAGATGATCCATCTGGATGATGCTCGTTTTTGACACTAAACGAACATCAAAAAACATCTTCATCCAGATGGACCATCTGGATGAGCAAACGAACATGCCCTTAATCGATTATTTGGCATACAGAATATCAAATATATATCTAAATTTGAGTTTCATAAGTTACTGTAATTATTAAGACATATTGCTCTTGTTTCTGAAAAGACTAAGCTCCGACGAGTTTAAATTTTGTAATCGAAATAACAAAATCATAGAATAATAAAAAGATTGAATAGAATAGAATGACATAGTTAATGTGTTTTTGTCAACGAATGACATGGTTTTATTTTATAACAAAACTTAAATCAATTGTAAAGTTTATATTATTGTGTTATAAACTTAGCAGAATAGTGAATTTAATTGATTTAGCAGAATAGTGAATTAAATTGACCGAACATAAATCACAGTTCTCTATAATTGTGTAAACTGTAAAAAGTAATGGAACTGCATGTTAAATCACGATACGTATGCATTATACTTTATATGGTATATATATGTACTCGTATTGTCGATTGATGAAATTATATAACCGTAATCATTTAGAATGAACCAGTTTTCTATACCATACAAACGAAATAAGATTATTAACCCTCTATGAGTTGGTGTACTTGATATTCTCGTTAAAATAAAAATGTATATACTACATACGTAATTACTTAAAACTTATGAAAGATGTTTCGTTCCCAAAGATCTTGAGGTGTTTTAGAAACTTGAGAATGTGTGAAAAAAGAGGCTACGTGTTTTGTTTTGGTAACGTGCTTTTCCAAGTTGACTTTTTTGCATTGACCCTTAATCCCCAAATCGGTACCTGCATCACACATCAATCACGCCATGTATCATCATCTATGACTATGACATCATGTAAATTAAACCCAATTCATAGAGAATCAACTAAATTCCATGAAATCCATATGACCAATAAAATATAACAACAATTAAAAATAGCATCCATATGACCGTTTGATGTATGCTATGTATTTTGGATAGGGTAAACCTACGAACCGGAAACAAAAAGAAAAGTAGTGTGAAACAATATATTGGCAAGTGCAATAGATAATAGAACTATAGAAGACAAACAATGCTTCGCTTTCTTCTCTACCCTGGGATTCAAAAGAGGAGCAGGATTCGTCAATCAAAGAGCAATTCTAAAATTATCAATGAATTTCTTGCAAACCGGTCATATCTCCGTTTCAATTTCAACGCGTTTTAAAAGTGGAGGAATAGGATCTATGATTCAGATTTGTAAAGGATGAAATCAGTTTTCTTGTTCTTCTTCTCTAGATTTTTGAGTATGATGGCTTTTACGGTTATGGTTGGTTCCGAATGCCTAGTGTTTTTTTTTTTTTTTTCGATGCTATATATATATATATGGACGTTTGGTGTGAATGTTAGAGAATCGTTTAGCAGTATGGGTAATACAATAGTGGTTTCTCTTAGTATAGTGTTTGATTCTGGTGAGTATTTTCTCTGCCGACGCAGATTCTGGTTATCATCTACTGACTTTTCTCCTATCCCATGGTGCGGAGATGTCATTTGGATTTTCGATCTCATAATCATTGGTATAGTCACTTGACTCGAAGGAATAAGACTTTTTGGAATTGAATCACGAGGAAAACAAAGTTGAATTTTTTTCATAAGGACTTTGTTACTAACGTTTTAGTATCACACATTTCAGAACTGTTGCCTAAAACATCTGAGTTTTGTTATGCTGTGTGCAATTTAGAAGTTTAGCCAAGAGATGCTATCAACGCATTTCGCATCGAAGAAAAATAGTGGATATAATGATTTGTTAGCGAGTAAAGTTTACCTACGAAAAACATTGTCAATTTTTTTTGTTTTTTAATATTTTTCTCTGGCGTATATATTTGTTTATGTAATAATTTATTTTTCGAAAATTTTGTATACTGATTTTGTAATCTAGATTTGATATCAATAAAATTGTTTGCCGATATAATATCATATATGATCACTAAAATATTCACAGGTTTTTTAAAGTGATTTTTCTTTTTTAATTATTTTTCCCTTTCTAAAGTTAAACATTTTTTAAAACAAATTGTTTGACGAAACGATATATTTTTTAATATTAGGTATGTAAAAAAAACGTGTGAAAGATGAAAACGATTTAAGAGTTAAAAATACGTATGAAAAATGCAAGGCATCTAATTTAATGAACTAGAGAAAGTGTACTTACTAAAAAGGAAAAGTGGATATGAATTAGTTAAAGCTAAATACTACTAGGGAAAATGTGATTAATTTCGTCATATACATATGTGTATGCAAATAGGCAGACAAAGTCATAAATTCTGTCATAGAAGTGCGATTCGTGAGACCGTTTCTTCAATATTTATCCCTAACTTTTTAGGCATTACTTAGTGATTAGTTAAAAGCAATCTTTCATATAGCGTACATATTGTTTCGCTACACGCATCAATTAGGTCAACTCATAGAACATATATATAGATAATATATAGACATCTCCGAGAGATTTTTAATGTTCCCAAAAAACCGAAAGGCTATTATTGTTTGCAAATAACCACACACAAAAAAAAAAATTAATTAAGGACCTAAGGCCATGATCAATTGAGAACTTTAAGAGTTCTTAGAGCATTTTTTAGAATATATATAATCAAAAAAATGTTAAAAAGATTAGATACGGTTCTTAATTAAGAAACACAAGAACCGACTCTTATGTGCCACGTGTCTGATCCATGTTAATTTGGATGAGAAAAAAAAAAAAACAAAAACAAAATCAAAACATTTTTTTATTCTCTTTCGGCTTTTTCTAAGAACCGATTATTATTATTTTTTTTTTTAAGAATCCATAAAGTTCTCCTTTGGAGCACCTAAATCTAAAGTTTTTATGAAAAGTTCTTAACTCTAAATTTATAATTAAAAAATAACTAAGATCTTTTTCTAAGTTTCTCAGTTGATCATGCTCTAAGAGGCTAAGACAATATTAGTTCCTTTCTTTTCTAACTGAACTATTCAAATACTTTTATAGTTTCATATGGATCTCAGATTATCTTTCAAAGTTATAGAACTTGACATGGTATATAGCAATAGAATATGTCATTTAAGTGCACATTTTTAGATAATATCCTTTTGATAGAGAAAATACATGATATGAAATACGAAATTACATAAACATGTCAAATACCAAAAACAAGAGGATTTTGAAGGTGGAGAATCACAGTTTTTACCAAATTTCTCATGTCTTAAGTGACGAATTAACATCTATAATAAATGAAGTTAGCTATTCTAAAATTGAAAGTTAATCCACCTTATTTATAGTATACAATTCATTTTCACATCATATTAGAATCTACAAAAGAAAAAAAAAAGAGAGTTATAATATACATGAAATAAAATATTATACATTTAAACTTCATATACGATCAATGTAAAAACAATAGTTCTTTAGCCAGTCATTAGATTAAAAATATTTTCAGTGTCGATTTGTTATATAGATTATATATGACTGAGTGATAAAGACCTATAACTATAACTATCAAGATTCACCTTTTGGTTCTTATTCGATAAACATAAAGTAAACTCATATATATGGTCCAAAATAATTATTTACTAAATGGTGTTATCAATGAGCATTGGGTGGAAGTTGAACCAAGTCATTACTATTAGGTACGTTATTAATGTTATGGTGTATGGATTAAAAAGGAAAAATAAGAAAAGTCATGAAACAGAATTACCAAATCAAAGCAGGCAAGTTTTGGCATATATTAAATATTTTAATGTATTCGATAATATATAGTTCTGATCATATGCACATGGCAATTTGGTGCTTACTTCATATATACTCAAAAAATTATAATATAAAAGAAGTTGGTTAATATATGAGCCAGCACAGAAGTTTTTTTTGGTGAGAGGATCTAGTGGTTAATTAAAAAACATAACATAATCACTTTGATATTCCCTAAGCATATAATCCTAATCTGCCCCACTACTACCAAACTCTTTTTACGAAGAATGCCTCATTGGAAAGTACTAAAATCAAATCATGATATTGCTCGTAACTAACTAAGATTATATTAAAATATTTAAACTTAACCAACGATGTGTATCGACATTCTTCGGTCTATGAGACTGAAGGATTTTATGATGATTATAGCAATCTTTCAACTTTTACGATTTGATTTTGTTTGCTGGGATTTGATCTGCTTAAAAAGCGTATGGATATTAATCTCACATCACAAGTATATAATTAAATAAGTTTAGCAAAAAAAGAAGTATATAATTAAATAAAAATCCATCACATGCATATGTTATTCGTTTTGTGTATAATCAATGTAAGAACTATTATTCTTAGAAAATATTGTCGTTTCACAAGATCAATATATATATCAAGGTTAGGTCTAGAAATTTAATTTACGTGTCTAGACATTCAACTTCATATGTAGCTTATTTAATTTGTATAACATTGAATAGCATATAGTTTGTGACCATATAAAGCTTTAATAATATTAATATACTTCTCAGTTTTATTTGGTTAATGAAGTATATTCCTCAAGTAGTTTCCAATCATATGGGCTTTCCCTTTTTATCTGCATCCATAAGCTAAATTAAAAAGCGCACAAGTTGCTGTACCATTGGAACTTCTTTAGTTCATCTTCTCTGGTTTCAATTAATTAATTCATTTATCTTCCCAATAGTATTTATTTCAACACATGTGAGGGAAATGGAAACATAGTAACAATAAACACAAAGTAATAAAAATAGTATACAAAATC
The DNA here is from genome assembly GCA_900406395.1 of Kernera saxatilis. Classification (NCBI taxonomy): domain Eukaryota; kingdom Viridiplantae; phylum Streptophyta; class Magnoliopsida; order Brassicales; family Brassicaceae; genus Kernera; species Kernera saxatilis. Next base: position 5,223 of record OVAY01000364.1, read on the forward strand.
ACATTGAAACATTGATAAACTGAGAGCATTAATTTACCCTTAATTTTAATCGTTTTTGCTTTTCTTTCTTTGGATTTCTGCTTTTTTTTTTTTTTGGGTTTATGTTTCCAGAGATTTCAATATTTTCCGCCATAAACATTAATCAACAACATATAAAAAGAAAAAAAGTCATGGTGATATTTTCTTATTAACCTCGATTTTATCTTTAACTAACATAGAAACCTTGATTCATTGCTTAGAAAAGTAATGTCATATATGATCTATTAATGGCTTTATTTATTTTCCATAGAAATAAATTAAAATGTACTGTATTATCTGAAAACAAGACAATTAAGAAATAATATATTTTCTTTCATAAATGTGCAGGGAAATTGAGATGTAAAAGTGAGGGTTTCTTCAGTATTTCACATGTCCATTGCCATCCTTCAACGTCACTTATAAAATATAAGTCAACGAGAAAATCTCGTCCGTAGGATGATGATGATGATGGTCGTGATGAAGATCGTACATTTTGTGATGGTCCCTCAAGTCATGGGTTCTCACAACCCTTTCAAGTCTTGTGGTTACCTCCTTTGTCAGAATTTTGGGAAACTTTTATTCTCTTTTTGGGTTTATTATCCATAACCTAAAAAAGAATAAGAGAAAGAAATTCATGAAAAGTTGAAAAAAAGAAGAAGAAGAATTCCGAAAAGTTTGCGAATATGCCACTAAAAATTAAAGAAGCTCAAAAGACCATTGGGCTTACTTTTGTATTCTTTTTAATGCAGTTACCTTTAACTTTCTCTAGACCCCTAAGCCCATTCCAACACTTGATACATTTTTTTGAGTATATGTCAGTCAAAATGAAGATAAAATTAACATAATAAAAGTATAAAAATTATTGGAGAAGAAATTGTTTTTTCTTTTTCTTAAAGATATCAGTTTCGCCACTATAGTCATCAAACAAAAAATATTGATGTTAATTATTTTGGAAATTTTCATGTTACTTCTTCCTTGGCAGATAAAACTATAGTGGACCTTAAAACGTCTACTATTTTGTGAAAATTTCTAGTTAGTTAGAGGATAAATTCATATTTCCTTTTCCTGCTTTCTTTCTACTTTCGATTTCTTTATTGTTTAAGCCAATGGCCAAGAGATTTCCATTAATTTTTCTCATTGCTTCCCCTTTGTTCGTCTCGGGTAAGATTTTTCCCCATAAAGTTTTGTCTGGTTTCGTTTCGTTTTGTTTATACTTTGTCTTTTTTTCCTCCTTTTTGTTGGTATAAAAAGTGACTGTCAAAGAACTTTAAACCATAAGAACAAATGCGATTACACCGTGTGGCCCGGAATCTTCACTGCAAGAAAAGAGAGAGGCGTTCCATGGATGCGCCGTCCACATGATCAAATATGATTTGGGGAAGGACTCTTATCTTCAAACTTGATTACAACTTCTGCTAACACTGATTACATGAACACCAAATCACGATCCTAAGACTCATAGCGTCTTCTTCACAATAAAAATCAACATAATCTGAAACTAAGAACACACTTATACTTCTTCGATTACTCAAATTGCAAACCCTCTCTTCCATCTAGTTGTTGTTTGTCTATGTAGATAATATGATCTGCTGAAAGCTGCACTACAAACTCGTTTGAAATGAGAGATCTGGATCTTTTAAGCTGGTCGTATAGGACTTGAGATAGCTCGTACCTCAATGTTTTGGATCAGACACTGATGTGCTTAGCTGTAAACTTCCATTAGGATATGCAAATCATGTGATGGAAGAGAGATGTTAGGGATAGACTAGTTAGTATAATGGCCTGCCTCTATTCGCTACCTATAATGTACATGGTAGATAATATATAAATTTGTGGGTTGTCATTGTTATTCTGGAGATTCCATCCTTTTATTATATATATCAATTTTAATACTAATAAAACAATATGAAGATATTGAACAAATTAAAAACAAAAATGGTTACTAAACGGAATACACCAATGTCCCAGACAGCTTTCATTATTTTGTCAAACATTCATTCCAATTGGAAAACATTAAACTAATAACAACATTAACAAAATATTGACGGTAATTGATGGTCTAATGGTCAATTCTCCAATGTCACAACTCCTAGCATGCCTAGATCAAATTCAAACTCTAAATATAATTTCCAAAACTGTATATTTGGTTTAAAGCTACAGAATTGTGTAATCCATTAAACAATTGTACGTTTCACCAAGCAGAGCCCCTCTTTACTTGATATTTTCCCTCCAAAACCATTCACCAAACAGAAAAAAAAACCGGTTGATCCCAAAACGCAAAACCGGTTAAAATTTAAGTGATGCACCAACCACTTAACTCCACACGTGCCTACCATAACTTCATGCCTCTTTCTCACCACACATTGTGTTACACGTGTATATATATGTAACATGTGTGTATCTCCGTGTTCCTCTGTTTCTCTGCCTTGACTTGCGGCCAATCGTAGAAGAAGAGGAAACAAAACCAGAAAAAGGTAATAAAAAGAAAACGAATCTACTCTCTCCTATATGTCTTTGATGGTTCACAATTATCCAAATTCATTATAGATCTAATGTTACACATTGTTAGAATTTCAAGGTTCGGCGGCGGAATTTACTCGCCGGAAAATGGGGAAAGCTAGAGGAGTTAACAGCGGCGGCGGAGAGAGCTCTCTCGGTTATCTTTTTGGATCGGGCGAGTCTGTTTCCAAACCCAACAAGGCCACCGACAACTCCAGCTTGACTACCACAACAACCACCGACGTAGCTGGAGGCAGACCCACGACCACCGGAGATAAAAACAAGACGGAAGGGGAGAAGAAGCAGATCTCGGCTGGTGTAAGAGGAAGCCCTAATAATTACTACAGATCAGACGGACAAAACTGTGGCAACTTCCTCACGGTAATAATATAGGATCTCTTGAGAGAATTTGAAACTAATTTTTAAATAACAAAAAATGTGGTTTTTGAGAAACAGGAACGACCATCTACCAAGGTTCATGCTGCACCAGGTGGAGGATCTTCCCTGGGTTACTTGTTTGGATCTGCTCCATCGGGATCAGAGAAATGATTCGATTTTTCCACCAACAGAATGTAAAAAATTGTAACTTTATTTCTATTCTTGAAAGTTGAAACTGGTGATCGGTTTTTGTGTTGGTGAGGAATGTTATGGATTTGGCCGTTTCTTAAAACTGATTTCTCAATCTATCGATCTCGAGAATGTGATTCAAAGTTTCCAGCAAAAAACATTCACAAAACTTGCTGTTGGATTGGATCTCCAAATATTCAAGGAATCTTTTTTATCCAATGTAGGGTCTATAGGATTTACCAATCAGTCACCATCTCATTGACACCCTTTTCTGGCCTCGGACTAGTTCATTACTTGTGTGAACATGGATGTTTCAAGCCAAAACGATTTGATGTTATGAACCCAGAATTCATCTCATCATGGTACCATGTTTGGCTAGCAGCCCTCTATCCATCAAAGAACTGTTAAGTTAAAACATTGGGCCTCGACGTTCTCCACCACTGCTTCCTTCTTTATCACGAACGACTTGTGAGTTGGCTGCATCAAGGAGATTCAAAATCAACCAGACTATTATAAAGATGTGCGTGTGAGAGAGAGAGAGAGAGAGACGTAAGTAGATGACGTGGCGATTATGCGGAGGACGGTGGCTAATCGAGCGGAGCACGGCGGCGCTAGATCCGCCCAACCCAAGGAGCTAATTTTACAGCAGGAGCTGACTCTTGATTGATCATGACCGTTCGATTTTATTCGTTTATTTTGATGCACGAATAGCCGTTGGATGGGCAAAACCGTTTGATTTTCCCGAAAAAACATAAAGCATCCATTAGGGTTTTCATTTGTTTCCTTTGTCTCTCTGCTCGGCTGCTCAAGAACGTCTCCTACGGATTAGCGTTAGGACTCCGACGAGAAGAAAGGCGGAGAGCAGAAAAATGACGACAATTGTTCCCACCTCAGAAGAAGATCCTTCACTCGCCATTGTCCGTTTCACTTCCCAGCTTGCCTGGGCCGATGCCGGCGCCGAGGTACAGCCTTTTTTCTGGATCATAAACATGTCCAAACGATTCTATATTTAATTATATTGAATGCCTCATTGGATATACATTGGATTTTTAATCTGGTAGATTTTGTTTTTTGGGAATATTATGAGGAATTGGATGTTTTCGATTGGAAAATTTGGATTCTAATGCATATGGTCTGCTCTTATCCAGCTGAAATTATTCGAATAGTGTTCTAACTAGTATGACTAATCTGGATTCTAATGCATACTACAATCTCACTTGATCTGCCTTTTTCATAAGAATTTTCCGCAGTGTGGAATTGTTCAATGAACGATTGTTTTCTTTGCTTAGGCTGCAGAGCCCCAAGTTACCAGACTATGCAGGGAGGCAGAGGAGTCTATTGTAGCCGGAAGGTGGCTGGAGTTGGCAACGTTAATGCTAACGTCAGCTGACTTGGTATCATCCAAGATCTCTGAGAAAGGTCAGTCTTTTATCGTTTTATTATCATGGCACTGGCCCATTTGTCTGTTACAGTCCTTTTTCGGCCATTGTATATATATTTGGCGCGATTTATGGGGAATTTTGATGTTGTTTGCCTCTTATCAGATCTTGAGTGTACCTACACCATAATTTGCAGCCTTGTCAAGAATGTGAAAAGTCCTGAGGAAGTCCTTGAAATGGTGAAAGTTATAGCTTCTAAGGTTGTTCAACAGCCGAATGACAAAGCTTCATTGCGTTTGAAAATGTATGACCGTGTGAATCTTTGAGCATAGGACTCTTTTTGCTAATGTATCGTAGGAGTCTTTGACCATATAATAAAATGTTTCAGTTATCTATTATGTGCTTCTCATCTGTTGCATGTCTCTGTACAGCCTCTTCAATCTATATAATCTGCTGGACCACCCAAATGCTCGTTTTCAAGTATACATGAAAGCTCTAGATTTGGCTATGAACGGAAAGGTAACTGAGTATATAGTGCCTTCCTTTATGAAGATTGACAGCTTCTTGAAAGAGTGGAATATTGACATCAAAGATCAGCGGGAACTATTTCTTGCCATTGCTAATGTGCTGAGAGAAAATAAAAGGTACTGCGACAATCTTTCTTTCCTCTCTTTTCTGTTCAGGTATACCAATGGCCTCATGGGTTTTTTTAATCAATATTCCAGTTTGGCAAGAGAATCCCTTCAGTTTGTGACAAAATATTTGGCGACTTTCTCCAATGAGGATAACCAGGTCCTGAGTGAAGCCAAGGAGGAAGCTGTACGAGCAATTATTGAATTTGTGAAGGCTCCCAGTATATATCAGGTATCATAATTCATTAATCATCATTTGATTCAAATGTGTAAGATTCTTGCCCTTGACTTGTTACTGTGATTGGAAGTGTTAACTACTGCTTTGTGTTCATTGAGGTCTTTTTATTGGAATTACATCCATGATTTTTGTTTTGTTTTTTGAACTGCAGTGTGATTTATTAGACATGCCAGCCGTCGCACAATTGGAGAAGGATCCTAACAATGCACCAGTTTACCAGCTACTGAAGATCTTTCTTACTCAAAGGCTGGATGCATACATAGAATTCCAAAATGCTAATTCAGGGTTTCTGCAAACCTATGGTAGCGTTCTTATCTGTTTATATATTCTTTAGTGAACCCTTAGTATACAGCGTTATAAGCCATAGATGGTATTTGCAGGGCTTGTTGAGGAAGACTGTGTAGCGAAGATGAGATTGTTGTCACTAGTGGATTTAGCCTCAAATGAATCTGGCAAAATACCATATGTCTCTATCAAGAACACTCTACAGGTGAACTTGTTTTCTTGGACAAGACATAAATGGTTGATAACCTTTTTTCCGTTGCTTCTCAGACTCATAGAATTTCCGGTTACAGGTTAATGACGAGGAGGTTGAATTGTGGGTGGTGAAGGCAATAACTGCAAAATTGGTTGATTGTAAGATGGATCAGATGAACCAAGTTGTAATTGTCAGGCAAGTTGTATACACTTCTCTTTCGGTTTATATGTGTAAAGTGACACACATTCTCATAGTTTTCATATTTGTACATAATCCAGCCGCTGTGCCGAGCGTGAATTTGGACAAAAGCAGTGGCAATCTCTTAGAACAAAGCTTGCAGCTTGGCGGGTAAATACATAAACCAAAAATATAAAATACGCGACCTTGAGAATGCTTATGTAATAATATGTTTCTTGTTTCATGTCTTTATTTGTGTTCGTGCAGGACAATATTGCGAATGTTATCAGCACAATTCAAGCAAACAAGGTAACAGAGGAAGGTACGCAGGCATCATCAGCAGCAACTCAGGGACTGACTGTACGTTGAAAGATTTGACTGAAGATTTCTTAGAAGAAGAAGCTCTCAATCTAAAGACCGATTTTGTCATCTCAGAAGCCGTTTATTTGCAGAGTTTTCTTGACCGTTGGATCTTTTGATTCGGCCTTTTTGTTTGTGTTGACCTCTTTTTGTCCCTTGAATCATGCGGAGACTTGGTACACATTTTTCTGTTAAGAGAGTTTTAGCCAAAGCCCAAAGTTCCATCTTTGCTTCCATGGAAATAACCTAATGATTTTACGTATTTAAAGTTCCAACGGCTAAAACATTTTCGGTGGGATTGGCAGATAAATTAGACAAATTTATGTCACGCCCATTTGTTACGGCCGTGAAAATTCTCGAGTCTTGAGCGCGTGGACACTTTTTCTTCCTTTATACTTCTCACTTTTTTGGTGTCGCTCGCTCTTCAGTCTTTTTTTTTTGTCGTTTTGTTAAACGCTCGCTCTTCATTCAGTCTTCACACCTTTTTGATTTTTCTCTTACGTTTTAAAATTAAAACCAAGTGAGGACCGTATCGAAGCATATGTGAAGAATCCATTTATATATAGATCTTGATAAATCAACAGAGACTTTCATGTCCTAAAATAACTTACATATTATTAAGATGTATATTTTAAATATTATATATAAACTATTTTTTTTGCTATCTTTGAGCTGGTCCGGAAACAAGTACTAGATAAAATTGTAATCTAATAATTGGCACAAATACAATGAATTCTCGTTTTTTTTTTGTGGCCAATTTAATGGGAATTAAAGTAGGATTTTGTTGATCTTTGAGAAAAAAAAAATACAACTTGACTTATCGAGAAAACACCTCCCCCGTATGTTTTAAATTGATAGAGTGCATAAATCAATTAAGATATAGCAATTTAAAATTCCTTTTCATTACTGGGAATAAAATTTATAAGGGAAATTTTCTTATTTTAGGAGAAAACAGGAAAGCTTAGTAAGATGGTAAGCTAAGTTGGGAGATATGTTTGTGTCAGAAGTTGACTCATTGCCAGTCCCCACTTTTTTTGTCTTCAACCCCAAGTTACCTTCTCACTTCTCATCTCTGAACCATTAGGGTTTCCGTTACTTTTTTTTTAAAAGACAGTTGAGATGTTGTGTTCGGACAAGAACACGTCAGTTTCTGTTGCTGTTTTATTATCAATCACCATAAACATTGCTTAAAGTTATGGGAAACAGGAAAGAATAAATTTGGAGAATGCAACAACAAGTAGGTAAAGCCCATCTTCAGACCAAAAAACTCGTCAATAATCTGTGAAAAGCTTCTGTTTAAATCCATAAACACATCAATTTCAAATTCCAGAACGAGGAGAAACTGAGGTTAAAGAACCGTATCTGGAATCAATTTCCTTATATCTTTCTTAGGAAATTTACAGAAGATGAGGTTCTGCTTCTGCTTCTGCTTCTTCTTCATGATCATCTTTAGCACATGTGAGTTCTGGATATTCATTTTCGCCCGCTATCTGCAAAACCTTAACTTCATTTTCTTAAAATCTGTGATTTTATTTGTTTACAGCTGCTTATGATCCATTGGATCCTAATGGGAACATTACCATCAAATGGGATATTATGTCCTGGACAGCAGATGGCTATGTGGTAAGAATCCTCTGCGACCTCGTGTGTGCGTGTATGCGCATTTGAAACTTGCACAAACTCTCATCAGCTCTATACATTATATGCATTTCCAGGCCACGGTAACAATGAACAACTTCCAAATGTACCGGCACATACAAAACCCGGGTTGGACATTAGGGTGGGCATGGGCAAAGAAAGAAGTGATTTGGTCAATGGTTGGTGCGCAAACAACAGAACAAGGAGACTGTTCCAAGTTCAAGGGGAATGTACCTCATTGCTGTAAGAAAACCCCGACTGTTGTTGATCTCTTGCCAGGTGTCCCTTACAATCAACAGTTCTCAAACTGTTGCAAAGGCGGTGTAGTTGGGGCTTGGGGTCAAGATCCATCATCCGCTGTATCACAGTTTCAGGTTAGTGTTGGTTTGGCTGGAACTACAAACAAGACTGTCAAGCTTCCTAAGAACTTTACATTGCTTGGTCCCGGGCTTGGTTACACTTGCGGTCCTGCCAAAATCGTGCCATCTACCGTTTTTCTCACGACCGACAAACGGCGAAAAACACAAGCTTTGAGTAAGTAAACTTGAAAGGGTAAATCTAGAAAAAAACAAAAACCTTAACTAGATCCGGTCCATTTCAATACCCTCAATTTTCATTTTACTTGCTTATGGTCTAATCTTTGTAGAGAGTAAGTAGCCAAATGAGCTAGCCTTCAGATGCGTTAGAAATTAGGATCATGTGAATCAGGCGGCTAGATGGAAATATATCGTTTTCAGATGTTCGCCTGCGAGTCGGTGCTATACTTTCCCATCTAACCGTCTGAATAACATGATTCTAATTGCAGTTGAAAGCTCTCTTGGCTATATCTTTCACAAAATTTGAGAACAATCATACCGTAAGAAGCTTGATATTGTAATTCATCTTTCAACGTTATGTAGATGGAAAGGTGATTTTAACGGACCGAAGTTGAGAATTTAGATTTCGAAGAAAAAACATAACTGAGGATCTTAAAATGGAACAGATCAAAGTTAAAGAATTTTTGTCTTTTTTGTTTGTTTGTGATATTCCCGACTTTAAACTATCTTATATTTCCTTCATCTATACGCATCACTGATCTCTAAACATCGTTTCAAACTTATGTTTCTGCAGTGACATGGAATGTTACCTGCACATACTCACAGTTTCTAGCCAGAAAGCATCCAAGCTGTTGCGTCTCCTTCTCTTCTTTCTACAACGACACCATAACTCCTTGCCCTTCTTGTGCCTGTGGCTGCGAGAACAAAAAGAGCTGCGTCAAGTGAGCAAAAAGAAAAAAACTTAATCAATTAAATTCAAACTCTTTCTTTTCTCCTAAACTGAAAAGACATTATCAATATTTTATTGCAGGGCTGATTCTAAGATTCTAACCATGAAAGGTCTTAACACACCGAGAAAAGACAACGCTCCTTTGCTACAATGCACACATCACATGTGCCCCGTTAGAGTTCACTGGCACGTTAAAGTTAACTATAAAGACTATTGGCGCGTGAAGATAGCGATCACAAATTTCAATTACCGGATGAATCATACACTATGGACATTAGCAATTCAGCACCCAAATCTCAACAATGTGACTCAAGTTTTCAGCTTTGATTACAAATCAGTTGCTCCTTATGGATCCATAAGTAAGTCTCTCTCTCTCACTACAACTATTCACCTTTAAACCAAACATTGAAAAGACTAATAATTATTTTATGCAGATGATACTGGAATGTTCTATGGAACGAAATTTTACAACGATCTTTTAATGGAAGCTGGGCCTTCAGGGAATGTTCAATCAGAGGTTTTGCTACAGAAAGATCAAAAGACTTTCACTTTCAAGCAAGGTTGGGCTTTTCCGAGAAAAGTTTACTTTAATGGGGATGAATGTATGTTACCTCCACCAGATTCATACCCTTTTCTACCAAACTCTGCAAAAGGAAGCTTCGCTTCTCTCTCGACACTATCGCTCACGATTCTTCTTCTTCTATTCATCTCAATCTGGTGATTTCAATCTGAACCTTCTGGCTGGGTTTCAGGAACAGAACCAGATACTGTTTTTTGTCTTTTCTTTTTGGTGAATTTGACTATCAGATAAAGATTAAAAAAAATGGTTTTTGTAAGATAAAAGTATTAGAGATGTGTAAGGTTTTTACCTTCATCACCGCCATTGATCTAATGGTTCTGTGTACACGATTCTAGCAATCTTTTTGCCTTCGTACTACTCATCTAAAAGACTAAAACAGTGAAAGTGAAACACTGAGTGAGAAAGGGACAAAAAGAACGAAAGGCTATCTTACTATGGGCCCAATTTCGGCCCGGCTTAACATATAAACATTTACGCGTTTCAATATATTCGCATGTGTATATTTTTCGTTGGTCCGAAAAGGCGAATGGTCGAAAACGGCGTTTTGTTTGGGGAGACACTTTTTCTTGGAATATTTTCTCTTTGTCCGAAATGGCTCTATCAAATTCATAGTCTTTAGTATTTGTTTATTCTAAAATTTTCAATGTCAAAAGAGTATTTTAAGATAAGATCATAATTCTACGGTTTCTTCCTATATAATAGTCCATTGATTGAATATAGTTTATTTACACCGGATCGGTCCATGTTATTTTACAAGTTAAGAGTTTTAGTAGCATAAATTGATATGTTAAAAACTTGAATTCTGATACAGCATGAGTAAAACTGTAAAGTAAGTCACAAAAAGAAACAAAAAAATAAATAAAATTTATAATGAATTGTAAAAGAATAACAATTCTTAAAATATATTGGTGACATAAAAAATTCGGAGCCGGTCAGCGGTGGCTTTGACCCCAAATTAACGCCCTTTGATTGGAATCTGAGTTTAGGAAGTTAGCGGCTGACCAAACGCCGAACTTCAATTTAAAGCGCGTCTGCGTTTTTAAATTCTCCTCTGTGCGTGTGAAAGTATTTTCTTCTCTTGACGAATCCCAACGTTTGTTGAATTTGCCTCCAAGAAATCTGCAATAAGAAATTTCATTTCGCCGTCATCGTCTTCTTCTTCTTCTGCGCTCTTTGCTTGATGCAGATGTCTTCCTGATTCGTCGGGAGATTAGGTGATTCGATTCCGCTTCGAACTCAGTCGAGAGTCATGAACACGCCGCCGAGTTCTCGTGTCGCATCTTTTGGACAGACGGAGATTAACTGGGACAAGTACGTTTCCGTTTTCCATTAATTGATCTGCCTGTTTTCTTGTTTTGATTTGTTCTTCGTGGCTTTGTTAGTCCGAATTGTTTATTGCTTCGATCCAGTTTTTCGTGATTGGTTCTTTGGTGGATTTTTTCTCGGTTTTCCTCGGCTCCTGGAAATGAAACGGATATCGTTCTTTGTTTTGGCGGAAACATTTGGTGGAGGTAATGAAAGATTTCCAAAATTTATAGGAAATCCTATGTTCATAGAGAGAAGCTCGATTTCAGATTCTCAGTCATTTACCTATTTTGTTCTCTGGTGTTGAATCAATATCTTTGTTTTAGTGAAAGATCAGGGAGGCCTTGGATTCTTTAGAATTCTTTATTTTTTAGGGTATAATCTCAAGTTTACGTCTAAGGTTCCTGGAAACATGTAAGGAGCCACAAAACTTGAGCCCATTCGGAAGTTGCCTGTAAGACTTCCGAGTGTTCCTGGAAGAATCATACAACAAATGATACTTCTTATTCATTAGTTATCAGAAAACATTTATGTTAAGTTTCAGAGAAGTTGCTTGAGTTTTTCATTCTAGCTCTAATCATTTCTTCTCTCTCTCTCTCTTCCCTTTACTCGCAGGCTTGACAAAAAAAGGTTTTACGTTGTTGGAGCTGGCCTCTTCACTGGTGTTACAGTAGCTCTGTACCCTGTATCCGTTGTGAAAACAAGGCTTCAAGTTGCTTCGAAAGAAATTGCTGAGAGAAGTGCTTTCTCTGTAATCAAAGGAATACTGAAGAACGATGGTGTTCGTGGTCTGTATCGGGGTTTTGGTACTGTAATTACAGGTGCAGTACCTGCAAGGATCATATTTCTAACTGCTCTGGAGACCACAAAGATTTCTGCTTTTAAGTTGGTTGCACCTTTCGAGTTAAATGAACCTACACAAGCCGCCATTGCGAATGGCATAGCCGGCATGACCGCATCTCTTTTCTCACAGGCCGTGTTTGTCCCAATCGACGTTGTATGTATTATTACACCACAACCGCTTTGTAAGATCGGCGGCTCATAATGTGAATGTTAACCCAATTTCTCCTAATTTCTGCAGGTTAGCCAAAAGTTGATGGTGCAAGGATACTCAGGTCATGCTAAATATACTGGTGGTATTGATGTTGCCACAAAAATCATCAAGTCATATGGCGTAAGGGGATTATACAGGGGGTTTGGTCTGTCTGTAATGACCTATTCTCCTTCTAGTGCTGTTTGGTGGGCCAGCTATGGATCAAGTCAGCGTGTTATCTGGAGGTTAGAAGAAATGAATTGATGATAGTTTGACTGAAAGAAGTCTTGTTTCAGTCTTTCATGGAATTGGAAATGACTCTATCTTTGGATTTGCTACCAAAGCTACTCTTTTCACTGATCCAATATCTGCTACTGTTGGGCAGATTCTTAGGCTATGGTGGTGACTCGGAGGTTACTGCTGCTCCTAGTCAGTCAAAAATTGTTCTTGTCCAGGCTATTGGAGGAATTATCGCCGGTGCAACAGCATCCTCAATCACAACACCATTAGACACGATCAAAACGCGACTGCAGGTATTAACTGTTCTCCCTCATAATCAAAAAACTTGGTTTTATATTGAATTTGTTTAGCTCTGATGAATTTAAACAAGCTCTCGGGTCTGATGTACTAGTTCTCAATCAGAGAACTGTGGGTATTGCTACATGTATAGAAACTAGAGTAACCAAACCGTAAACCTAAATGCAGGTCATGGGACACCAAGAAAATAGACCTTCAGCGAAACACGTGGTGAAGGATCTGATAGCACAAGATGGGTGGAAAGGATTCTATAGGGGTTTGGGTCCAAGATTCTTCAGCATATCGGCTTGGGGAACGTCAATGATATTGACTTACGAATACCTAAGTAAGAAATATTTCCATTTCACTTTGAGCCATTTTCCAAGACATTCAAGATTCTTGTTTTGAAATGCTTCTTACTGCTCCTTCTCTGACATATTCATTCTTGATTGATCATTTTCAGAGCGTCTGTGTGCAATAGAAGATTAGAAAAAGCCTCATTACTGTTCGTTGGTTTTTCTCCTTCGACTAACTCGAATAGACGCATAAACCCGATCCAAATCTCGGTTATTGGGAGCTTCCGTTTTAACAATGGGACCATTCTTTCAACTTTGAAGTCTGAATTCCGTTATTGTAATCATTCTTTCAACTTTGCGTATTGGAGTGTATTCTTACAGCAGAAGAAAATTCTAGATTATGATCTCCTGCTTTATTAGCTTCTGAGAGTTTAGAAGCTTCAAAACTTGCACTATATGTGGTTTTTGAAATTCCAATTTGCAATCAGTTCACCAAATCTTCTAATCGTATGTGTTATCAATTGAGTTTAGTTTTGATGTTTGCATTACGGTCTTTACGGACCTAGGGTCAACCTCATTCTCATTGATACCAACATAATCATCATTGTCAAGCACATTATTATTCCATAATCATTCTTGCTACATCTTACTGACTTATTAATTAGCATAAATACAGCACCGAACTTGCCGCTATGAATTCTAGTAGTAAAAACCAGTAACCATAGGCAAACAACAAGAGCTGCTTACTGGGCTTTATTTAGCCCATACACTCAAATCGATTGCTCTGCCTCTTCAGATTTCCCATCGATGTATCTATGGACTTTGGGGTTTTCAACCCTACGTAGTATTTTGTTATCCCTAACCCTACACCCGGTCCCTATGTATCTTTTTTCTGTTACAATCTCAACAACTATATGTATCTCAGGACATTTAAAGTAAGTTACATAAGAAGATATCGTGTTTGAAAAAATAAAATACAAGGATATCGCTGTAAAAGAAAAAAGATATGATCAAATGTATACGGGAATATTCAAGATAAACACTAAAATATATAAAGGAAAAAGTAGATAATTTTTAGTAAATTATTTCGTATGGAATTTGTATTCTTATTAGAAAAAAATTATGGTGACAGGGCCAACTTTTTATTGTGGTTTATTTTCAATAATTTTAGAGAAAAAACCCGAATGGAATCAAATATAATAATGCATCATCGATAGTAACTTGAAAATGGAGCTCTTGATTATTATTATTATTATTTTTTTTTTTAGAAAAAGCTCTTGATTATTTCCGGGAGACTTATAGATATATATATATTTTTGTTGACAACAACTTACAGATATTATTTAATATCTATGTAATAGCTATTATAAAGTGTCCATCACATACGTGCATGTACTCTCGTTTATATGATAGTTACATGATTTATGCAATAATCATAGACGACGTGCATCGACGAGCGGCCCACGACCACGACGTAAGGATTACGGTCCACGACGTAAGGCATACGCTTCAAGTTTATATTTATTCCAGAAAAAAAAGAATAATGATGACTGAGAATTTGTTGACAAATAAATTGACTCCTAATCAAAAACAAAATATAAAAAAAAATAAAAAAATGACTCCTAATCTGTTCGAATGATCCGAATCTATAGCCATTGAATAAATAATTATGATATATGTAATATGTCCTTATATATATATCTTGTACTTGTTAATTACCTTGTACAATACGATATCAGTATGTATATATACGACCTTTAACTAAAAGGAAAGTGAAATGTTGAAGAATTTAAGATCACTACCATAGCTCCCCACATCCACATGCAATATTCCTTCGTTACATAGCAAAGTAAAACGCAGCATTTATTATGTTGTCAGTTTATTTTCTCATTTTAATTATATTTTAAAAAAATTTCCTACCACTCAACATTGCATTCCAGTCAAAATATATAATTTATTGTTCGGTTTCTTAGATTTACATTCATTTGATTACCACACACAACATATAGTAATGATAAACAAAAACTACAAATACATGTGAAATTAATTTGGTAACAGAATAAAGTTCAACTTTTCAATAAATTATAATAAATGTATTACCGTTTGAAAGTTTACTTTGTTTTTAGGGGTAACAAATTAAAAAAAAAAATCCAAATCAAACTGATATAAAAAAAAAGAAGAAGCAAATCTTATGCATTATTCTGACTTTCGGTAAAAACGGAAACCAAATTCCTAATAGTCTTAATTTAATTTTGAAAATTTAAAATATATTCAAAACTGTAAAACACAAACCAAACTGTACTAAACTCAGATTTCTTTTAAAGAACTAAAGTTGATTAAAAATCTGAATTGAATTCTGGATTAAACAAACACACATGTTATGATTCACCGTTGAAAATTTGGATTAATTTTTTCTCTTGTCAATCTTGAATCAACTTTAATTAGCCTAACTCTTCAAATATTCGATATCATCACAACTGATTTTAAATTTATCTATAATGCATTTTATATTAATTAATTATTAAGATTATTACAACCCCGAATTATACGGCCATCAGAAGACAGAATAAGAAAACTCACTTTCCAACCATACAGCTTTCCGATTGGACATGTTGAACGAGTCTCGATCCGACACGTGTCAAACCTAGCACGTGCCGCCACTATAGCACGTGCGAAGCTGTATAAATTAAAGGGACATGTTTCGTCAAAGTTTCAAAACTAAAAAAATATATAAAAAAAGTATCTCATCAGCAAAATCCACCGACGCGATTCGATCCGATCTCATCTCTCTCCCTGAATCATGGTTGAGCCGGCGAATACCGTTGGAATCGCGGTGAATCCGACGCCGTTGCTGAAAGATGAGCTCGACATCGTGATTCCGACTATCCGAAACCTCGATTTCCTCGAGATGTGGAGGCCTTTTCTCCAGCCTTACCATCTGATCATCGTCCAGGACGGAGATCCGACGAAGAAGATTCATGTTCCTGAAGGCTACGATTACGAGCTCTACAACAGGAACGACATTAACCGAATCCTCGGGCCCAAAGCTTCCTGCATCTCGTTCAAGGACTCCGCTTGTCGGTGCTTTGGGTACATGGTGTCTAAGAAGAAGTATATCTTCACCATTGATGACGATTGCTTCGTAAGTTGGCGAATTCTGACCCTTTTTTTTTCGTTTGTCAATTTTTGTTGTAGATCTGTGTTTTTTGTTTTTGGCTTATCATTGCTTGAATTACGTAGATTTGATGCGAGATCAAGTAACGATTCACTAAATTTGATGGATCTTAGGTTTGTTGATAATCCTTTTTCTGTTAGGTAAGTCAATTAGGCAATTTTAGTGTTTTGTACCAGATCTATAGATCCGGTTGATGAGTCTCGATCTGTTTTCACTCGAGTCATGATTTCTGATGTGTTCACTTGTAGATTTTCTGAGCTGATGTCGATTTGGTTGACGACATTGTTGTTGGGCTGATCTATCTGTGTCATTATAGCTACCTTTACGATATGGTTGCACGTCATTGTTCCTGCATTTTTTCTTTTGTTTACCTTTTGTAATTTGTGGGGCATATCCAAGGATGAGTCTTAATTACGCTGTTGTAAGTTTTAATTTACTGAGTTTTTGGAATTCTTTGAAGTCTTCTGGAAAACGATTAATGGTGGATCTGGATTTTAGCCACTTCTCTCATTCATACTTTGATGTATATGTATATATAGGTTGCCAAGGATCCATCTGGCAAAGCAGTAAACGCTCTTGAGCAACACATCAAGAACCTTCTCTGTCCCTCGTCTCCATTTTTCTTCAACACCCTGTATGATCCTTACCGTGAAGGCGCTGACTTCGTCCGTGGATACCCTTTTAGTCTTCGTGAAGGTGTTTCAACCGCTGTTTCCCATGGTCTCTGGCTCAACATCCCTGATTACGATGCCCCAACCCAACTCGTGAAGCCTAAGGAGAGGAACACTAGGTGATTATTATTTCTGTGTATATGTTTTGTCAGAAAAAATCAAATGTCAGTCTTTGCTTAAACATTTGATAATGTTAGGTATGTGGATGCTGTCATGACCATCCCAAAGGGAACACTTTTCCCAATGTGCGGTATGAACTTGGCTTTCGACCGTGATTTGATTGGACCAGCTATGTACTTTGGTCTCATGGGTGATGGTCAGCCTATTGGTCGCTACGACGATATGTGGGCTGGTTGGTGCATCAAGGTAACCTCTTCTTCTTGTTCCATCTTAAAACTGATGATTGGAAGTTACGGATATGCTTAATAGGGATGAATCTTTTTTGTATAGGTGATCTGTGACCACTTGGGGTTGGGAGTGAAGACAGGCTTGCCATACATATACCACAGCAAAGCAAGCAACCCGTTTGTGAACCTGAAGAAGGAATACAAGGGGATCTTCTGGCAGGAGGAGATCATTCCTTTCTTCCAGAACGCAAAGCTATCGAAAGAAGCAACAACTGTTCAACAATGCTACATTGAGCTCTCAAAGATGGTGAAGGAGAAGCTGAGCTCCTTAGACCCATACTTTGACAAGCTTGCAGACGCCATGGTCACATGGATTGAAGCTTGGGATGAGCTTAACCCACCAGCTGCCAATGGCAAAGCTTGATTGAGCAAACAAAAGAACCACCACAGTTTTGGTTATTTTAGCTCAAATTTATCTTTCAGTTTTTAAATTTCGGATTTTATGAAGCTTCTCCCTTTTTAGTACTCGTCATCATTACTAAACATTGTCCACCGGTTTATTTATATAAACAGTGGTGGATTTGTACTTCTATTTGTTTTTTTTTTTTTTTGGTTTCATTAATAAAAAAACCTTTCCTTTTAGATGTTTTCCATTAGTAAAGAATTCATCAAATCATTCCCTAACATGCGGTCTTGGTTGCAGCCTCGTATCCTAGTTGTTTTCATCGATATAGATAGACAACGGCAACGCCAAAACTGGCACTTCTTCTCGTCGTCAACGTCTTCTCTATCATGTGTTACATGTCCCCTTCCATATCCTGAGCGCGAGTACCATTCTCATTATGTTAACGGCTTGATGAGCCTTGGATATGGTCAAGAGCAAACCATAGCTGACCCTAGCACCGGTAAATCCATGCTTTTACCTAGCGCCAAAATCAGGGAAACGGTTCATGAGCAGTTCATGACAAGTTTCTTCGGGTATGATTCAGTTAATGATCAGTATAAAGTATTATGCATGGTTGGCCTTATTCGTCGTGGTCGGGTATCATCATCATCACAACATCAAGTACTACTAGTCACATTGGGAGCTAAAAAAAAAACCATGGAGAAAGTTAGATTGTAGCATTCCTCACCGTCCTTGCTCTAACGGTCACGTGTGCATAGATGGTGTTGTTTATTATGTTGCTGCAACGGGAGCTGATTTGTTGCAACTGAGCTTAATGAGATTCGATTTGAGGTCTGAAAAGTTGCGTCTTTTTACCAGTGTACCCGCAGACATTAAAGCCGGACATCTACAAGATCCCATGACTTTGATAAACTACGAGGGGAAAGTAGCCATACCCACTAAAACTTCAGCATACACATTTGAAGTGTGGGTTATGGAAAATCATGGATGGTTGCAAAAAAGTTTCAGTATCGAGCCTTGGAAGACTACTTTATTTCCGTTGCATTATTTACACATCCGAGGCGCTACTCTAACGGGTGAGTTTATTTTGGCACCAAGGCACTATTCTGATGAGTTTAATGTTATCCATTACAATCCCGACACGGCTAGTTTTAGAAACGTTAAGGTTCAAGTAAACCAAGACTATGAGTTCAAGCGTCGTAGTACAAGAGCAATTGTTTTTTTCGGATTACGTAGAGAGTCTTAGGTTGTTGTAGGAGAAGACCGTTTCATGCTCTTTTTAAATGTTTGCGTTGCTTTTTATATTTTATATTTTCATTCCCTAAAACTAGTTTGATTCTTCTTCTTGGTGGTCTCCTATCTCGACTATTATATTCCCTGCTTTTTTGGATATGCATGAATGAATAATTTATCTAAGAATTATAGTTCTAGGGGTGGGAACCAATGTCTGAAACTGATAAAACCGGAAGGTGTAACGTATTTTGACTACATAATATTTATGTTGAATCATTAAAGGAAAAAAATTCCACAGCCCATTCGTCTATATATCACAAAATTTAATTAAAACCAGATAATAGAAAAGGAATAAGAGAATCAAAGTAAATAAATTATTTTTTGGTGGTTTTGAATCGACATATTTTTATTTTTTTTTAACGGGTGATCTGATTTTGTTTTCTACTCTTTTTTTTTTTTTTTACGGGTTATAAAACCTCCCAAAAAAATTTATGGTAAGCCATCTTAGAACTTCCATAAGCGACATATGATGGTAAACGAAGATCCGCTTGGCAATTTCGAATGGACCTCTGTTGCAGCCATGAGGATGAACCAATTAGGCTTGTCTTTTGTGAAACTGAGCAGCTCTGCAATTGCTGGCCAGTCTTTTGGTTTGTGCAGAGCTCTAATAATCTCCGACGACGTGGCAGCAAAAGTAACTCGATCACATGAACCCACATTGGAGAAAGCTCTTCTACTGATCTTAATCTTAATCTTAGTACATTTTTTTTTTATTTTAAATTTCATATATAAGTACTAACAGATAAAACTTTCGTTGTTAAATGTCTGGAATACATTGGACTCCACTAATTAAGCGTGATCATACAAGTTAGTCTCTATAACACCAAACTATTCACACACAAACACATTGCTTCTTGAAAACTTCTGAAAAACATACAAAAATAACCAAATAATTGCAAAAATTTACTGGAAGGAACTTACATGTTTGCGATCGTTGTTACAAAAGGCACCAATCTTCTGTAATCTCTTCTTCCTAGAGCACATTTATCAAGAACTCGACCCAATATTAGCCTTGTGTTCTGCAAAGCCACGTCTCTCGGAGGTATCCCTGACTCTCCTGCAGCTGCTGCACCGAGTGGGAAAGCTTGCGACATTGTTGCAGCCATCATTGTGTACTGAAGAGGTCCACTTCGGGCTTTGAATGAAGTTTGAGGTACAAGCGTTTTCTCATCAGTCCCGTTCTCCGAGTAACCGGACTCCTGAGGGTGGGACCCACCGCTACCGCCTTGTACCGGGCTACAGCTCTGAAGAAGGGCTTCCAGAACACTCAATGCTTCCCAACACAGTGTGCTTTCGACTAGCTGTGAAACGATTGTGTACATGTGAGGACTCTGTGAAGCATCCATGGGAGTGTGTTGGAGCAATGCCTTGAGCATGAGCAATATGACTCGTTGGTAATCCACTGGTCCTTTCTTTAGCAGTCTTAACAAGTGGCCGAAAGCTAAAGCTGAGTGTTTTGGGAACCATTTGTTGCAGAGCAGAGGAGAAACGCAGGCAAGGAGATTATCTACTCTTTTAATCTCGCCTCGAGCATAAGCGACAAAAACCGTAGCCAATTCATCGAGTGATTTCGCCCGACACCAGGTAGCAATGTTAGCTGCTACAGAACATGCCTTCTGATACTGCTGCTGGAGTGGTAAAACCAAGACTTGGTCTTGGCTCAGCTGCAAGCAAAGCCAAGGAAGTAGACCTGTGATATGCATAAGGAGTCTTGTCTCCGCGTCGCCAAATATAGAGTCACATGAAGGCACTGTAATCCTTGATAGGACCTCAATGGAGAATTCGTGGCTAACGGTAGACATCAGTCCTTTAAGGACAAGAGGTTGTACACCTTCGAACTTTGGCAGAGTTCCACTTGACGGCGGCATCTCATACCCTCTAGATTCTGTCCTTTGGAATTCCCCCAAATCATTAGTGTTGAATTCATCCCGAGGCATACTCGACAAGAGGACGTTTTCAGTTGTTTTGTCACGGAATGATAGACGGTCAATAATACGAGAGAAGAGCTCAAGAACCTGGCAGTAGACATGGACAAAGTCTGTGTGCATCATAGCGACACAGCCCCAGAAGAGTTGTGGGTAGAGTATGACTTTCTCTGGCTCCATGTTCTCTACCATCACCTGTAGAGTCAGAAGGATTTCCATGATAAAACCCAGAACTGGAGGAATGGGATTGCTAAGACATCTATGAAGACAGCGTAGAAGGGAGACACATGCATCACTTGTCACACTTGGCCGTAGCGCACGGTATATTTGGTGTGACCGACATGCTAGATGTCTTGAAGTGCATTCCATAGCCCATTTGAGAGCTTCAGTTCCCCAAGTTTCTCGAAGATCTCCTTGGAAGAAGATAGCATCAACCATACTCTGAACAAGTGCAGACAAAAGAGCGGCACTAGGAAGATCTGTTCTCACAACCGATGGATCTTCATTCTCCCACATCATGCTCCCTCGTTTTGATTGCACATACTTAATTAAACTCACAACTTGTTGTTTGTTCTCTCCATCGCTGTTTTCCACCTCATATAGCTCCAAGTGCCGACCCGCAAGCGAGTACAACAAATTCACAAGCAAATGTTGACAATGCTCTAGCACAATGTCTTCAGAACTATCCATTGAAACAAAAGTGACGTGGAAAAGCAAAGGCAGATGTTCCCTAAAATCTTCATCATTCTCGTATGCGATTTCTGCAAGTAGAATCAGAGCTATATCAGCATGAGTGAGTGAGTGCTGTTGATGTCCCTGCAAGGCTGATTGGAGTTCCTTTGCATTGACACCGTGCATCGCGATCCCGGAATGCAACACATCTTCCCCAGAATTTGGCGTATCAATGAGGTAATCTCCACTATCACGCGAGACATGGCGACTCCTCAAACTTCCTGTAGAGCTCCTAACTCCCATTAACGGTCCTGATGCATTCACCAATGATGGCAGGAGCTGACCAGAACGACCAGTAGCTACAGGAACAATGTTCAACTCAGGAGGCATTGGACTTAAAGGCCCAGAAGCACTTCGCCCAGTCACGCCTGCTGTTCTCCAGCTTAGGCTTCCACTTGTATTCCTAAGGGGACCATCAAGGGAGCCTCGGACAAGAAGTGGTGACATGTGGGGCTGGCTTTCTGCAACTGAAGCAACTTGTGGTGCTGTGGCAGGTCCCTGAGAGAACTCCAGCACAAAATTTCCATTGGAATCACCCCGGTTTGAACCATAACCAATGGGTTCAATACTGTCTTCCAGCATCCGCTGTGACAGTTGGTAAACCAGGTGATCAATAGTACGCTGAGGACATATCCGTGCGAGGTACAAACTTACACGTTTAGCAACTGAAAAATATGTAGCAAATGCACCCGTTATTTCGGCAGATGCATTTGAATCACAATCCTCAATGCCCTTTGTGATCAAGAAATCCAATACAGGGCTAATGTTTCTGGGCTTACTAGCAATAGTACTCCAAAGTTTTTCAATTTCATCAGGGAACTGATCCCCATGTCGCCATGTGACATAGTAAAGACTTTTTAGTAATCTTTCACTCCAACCCGAATCCTTGAGTTTCCAGAAATTAAGGTTCTCAATCCATGGAGCCATACAGGTCAAGACCTGATGCTGAGCAATTATATCAACAGCATCAAGCTGACGCTGCATAATTTCTTCACAAAGGAGCTGGCTTAACTCAGGATGATCCTTGGCGAGTTTGCAGGAGAGCTTGTACTGGAACTGTTGATAAGAATCCGGAAGATTACCTACAACCGCTGCTCTATAGCCTCCTGAACCTTCTATACCATCCTCAGCCCACTCACGCATAGAAAGAGTCTCAAGCATTTGAAGAGCATCATCACGAATTTGTCTAGATGGATCGACTACCTTGTAGAGAATTAGACTCAAGAGCCTCTGGATTTCACATTTCGGTATTTCTTGTCGCATGTAGACCTCAGCCAACACACTGAAGTACCCATCAGCTATAGCCGCATCAGAGTAGTAACACTGGGAAAAGCAGAGATGTATTAGTTCATGTAGTTTAAAAGAGTCCAATTAATAATCAAGTCACACGAGTGAGCAAGGCATAGAAGTGAAAAAAAGCCTATCAAGAGAATTCAGGTGCAGAAACTGAAGCTACTAAAACAAAGTATATCTGATATGGAAACCACCATTGCAGTCACCATTGCCAAGATATATCATACATTTAATCTAGTAATTACCACAAAGACATTTTAATAAACAAAACTTCCATACATTCAGTCAGAGAGAACTTTACCTGATCAATGCAGGCAGGGAAGAGATCCAAGTTTGTTAGTAGAAGATTCTTCAAAGCCAATTTTGCCAACGCAACACGTTGATGACCACCTCTATGCCTATCACGGCCTGTTGTCCCTCGTCCACCTTCTCCTGTGTATTTGGAGTAAGATGGAGTTCTCGGATCAGCAGGCGAGTAACCAAAAGGGACCCTGGGAGCAGGCTCGATGAACAAACTATTTATCCAAGATATCACACGGCCACTCATTTTTCTTGCATTGTCATCAAAACACGCTCCATATAGAAGGGAAGCCATAGCATTCAACGAGGCCCACTGGATGGCTTCAATTTGCTCATTCAGTTCCTTGTCAAAAGAAATCTTGTCTACAGAATCTTTTGACCGGTTATGCTGCGAGGTCTTATAGCGCTCAACTTCACGGCGATAATCACTAACAACATCCTGACCCCACGTACTTCCTGTATCATCAGACCAAGAAAGGAGCAGATCGAATAGACGTTTCCTACTTCTAAGATCAAATTTCTCTGATTTTGAATCAACAAATTCAGGAGCAAGGAATCTTAAAACAGACGCAAGTGCATAGCGCAGAGGCTGCATGTCCTGAAAGCTTTCAGGAGGTGCCGACGATATGTGTCTTGTTGAATCTTCAATGAACCTCAGATAATGGAGGCGGAAAACTGGTTTACGAGCAAGCATTCCAGGCCAGACATTCTCAGACACTGTTCGATATATATTAGCAACATGAACACGGAGGTCCTCTCTTCGACCTCCTTTTTGGATCTGCATTCATATCGCAAGCATACATTTTTTTAATATCAAGTCCCAATATTTCTCATGCAGCCGGAAATCAATGCAAGGAAAATAGTGAAAAAGAAAAAGACGGTCATTGATTTCATATTCAGGGAAAAACTCTGCCGAATCTGGTTAGTATTTCGACAATGTAGTAGCCCTTAGTGAGACAGAATTGAATACTTTCGTTCCCTCAACTCTAATTCAAGATGAAAGGATTACTATAAGCAACTAAACCCAGGCAAAATCTGACATAATATGCCCTAAAGTTCAACATGAAGCTCAATAAAGCCACATAGAGGGTACAAATAATGGCAGTGACTTCTACTACTTTTCATCCATGAGATTGCCCTTACTTTTTTCCCACGTTTTCTCACGTTTTCTCAATCCTTTTGCTTAGCTAGTTTTTGCAGAATAGAGAAGGAAGTTTTCTAATCCTTCTAAAGTGATAGAGAGTACCACCATCAATCTGTGCAGCCACGTAGTTGCAATCACTTATCTTGGACAGGGAGGAATTCCAGGTATAATTCTAACCGAAAGTAAATTACATGATTTTCTACGATTTGCTCAAGTATATTACCTTCCACTTTGGCTTCGTCTCTGTCTCTAATGAAATATCGTCCATGAAAGATGCTAACTCGCTAAACATAATTTCACATGCTTCGAGATGCGAGCGCCCGAGAGCCATAGTTGCAGCATGCTACATGAGAGGAAATATAAAGTAAAGATTGTTTAAATATTTATCTAGGAGAAAAGATTCAACCAAAACCACAGGAAGCGAACAAGACAAGTACGTTTAAAATACTGACAAAACTACCAACTTCAAACTAAAAACGCAGAGACGCATAAAACACTTACGTTGTGGGTCTCTGACCCAAATCTAAGATAAGGGAAAATAAGGTGGTACATGTCTCTGGTTGATGCAATGCTACCCGCATCTTTTCCATCAGGTGGACACGAACACACAAACATAGCATAAAGAAGCCACTGATCCAGTTTGTTATCTGTATCTTGTGACTGGCTAGCCTTTCCACCTAACTCAACAGGTGTAATATAGGCAAGGCGGTGCATAATTTCAGACCTAGAGATGAAAAAGGCACCTTAGTTTCCTTCATGTTAATTAATAATAGCAAAAGAGGTATGGCATAAAATGAAACAAACGGTTTTTTTTTGTGCGAAAAGCACTAGTGCTTGTATAAATAAATTTTCTGTAATGAGTATTTTCCTTTCATGGGAGAAAACTCTTCAAATTCCCACAAAACAGTAAAATTTTATCTGCATGTTAAACTAGAGCATAAATTTTTTAAAAGGCTTGTTGATCCATAAAGCCTACTTTTCTAATCCTTATAGACTTTTGCCAGTCTTGAATGATTTAGGGAAGTGTTGACGGTCAGGGAAGAAGTTAATAAAAAAAATTCATAACAAGACTCAAGAAAACACACGAAGGATGATGTAGTTACGAAAAATACTAGGAGCACACACAGAAGATAATGCAGCTAAGAAATATACTTACTTGGCTTCTTGAACAGAGCGTGGGCAGAGCTCAGCAGCATATTTAACAAGCTCGCTGAGACACCGACCCCATCTGTTCTTATCAGGGCTCTCAAAGATTATGGATTGAAGAGTCACATCGGAAGGAATGGCATCGGAATCTCGTCTTAAATCAAACGGACGGGCAGAATCCCAGTAGCAACTTTGAACAATATCATCCTATTTATATGAATAAAGAAAAAAAGGATACAATCTTAAATTTTCCATAGAGCCAGAAGATTTTAAATCATAACCAGCCTAAAGTCTAAAAATGTAAAGCCTCTTAAAGAGTGAGATATACATAGAAGGTACTTACCCCATGTTCTTCCAAGACATCAATCATGTATATGGGTTCAGCTTCAAATTTCATAACATGGTCTGGGTGCTCTTGAATCATGAGATCTCGAATATCATTTCTCAATGCACGTACACATCGCAATAATTCTAGCGCAGTATGCCGAATCTGGCTGTCGACTGAACTAAGAAAAATTAGGCCCACAGCATCAATATCGGCAGCGCGAAACTCAATTGCATCTGCTGCTTGATGAAAAGATAATTTCTTGAACCTATCATTTCCCTTTGCTGTTTGCTTTTCCTCTTCGGCATCAGTATCTTGTCTGTCATCTACTAAACAAGCCCTCCAGAAACGCATGAGTTCCAACAAGCGTCCTAGTGATGTTTGAATGAGGAGTGGGAACTCATCAGGAAGCTTTAAGATGAAGTTCGCCATCCCTCTCATAACTGCAAAACGGCGATGAGGAAGGTATCTAACAATCCGGTTCAGGACTTGCACTGCTTCCTCTCGAACTCCAGGATCAATACTTATACCATGCTGAGGTATTATTTCCGTGATCTTATCACTCCGTCCAACTTCCTCTATCAGATAAGGTATGCATTTCAGCACTGATCGGAAGAGAGATCCTTGAGACTTTTCTTTATTCACAGCATCTGCATATGTCTTGAAGGTTAGCAAGAAATGTTTTCAGGAGAAAGTATTAGCCAGAGAATCCCAGGTGGAAATCAGAAAAGCAATCACACTAAAATTCACACAACATATAGTTATCTTTTAACCTCCACATAAAACCAGGTACATCAGGCTAAGCTTTGTGTGTAAAACTAAATTTACCTATTGTAGTCCTCGATGATGTTAGAAGAGCTTGACTATAGGTCCTGTGGCAGGATCTCAAGATTGACTCAATTGCTGCTTTTACCTTTGGTATGTAATGGCCAATTCCATGACCTGTTAAGAGAACACTAAGAAAAGTTAAGTATATGAAAGGACAAGTTTATTAAGACCAACTAACGACCTAATTCAGGTTAACAGGTTACCCTTAAATATTTCCAATCCAACGTACTGGCTTGAAGGTGACATAACGAGGGCAAGCAAAGCACGAAGACCAATAATCTTTGCTTCACTTGGACTATCTTGCTTTAACAGTTCTAGTAACATGTGATTCATGGCAAAGTCAAGGTTATGTTCAGCTATGGTCACACAGAACTCAACGAGTTTATCCTGTTGGACATCCTGAGTGAGCATTCCTTTTCTCAGAACTGTTAGCAATTGTGATGTCACACTATCCAAGTAATCCCATATACGATTTGGTGGCTGGGTAGCAGCATACACACTCAAATAAAACCTCAACACCCGGTGAAGACAATCAAGTGCCATGTAGCGATGGTTCTTATCCTGCATAATGTGCAGTATGGACTATAATGAGTGAAACCAAGATATATATACTACCAAGAAAAGTTTTGAAAAAGAAGCCAATGTAGTCACAGGTCCTCAACTACTTAAAAAAAAAGAAGCTGCTGTAATTACAACTGCACACATCAGGGTGTGCGGAAGTGAAAATTGCTCTCGTGCATTCTTACTTAATTTAAATTCTGAGTGCAGGCAAACTTACTCTCAGAAGCTTGTACAATTGCTCCATGTGAGAGCTTAAATTATGATGAAATATAAGCGGGTCACCGAGACAGAGAAGAAGAGTCACAAGCGGATAGCCAACCTATTTGCCCAATTATGCATGTTAAGGACTGAAATAAAAAAGAAAACATGATAAAGTGATATTAAACCAGATTGACGTACACCAAGATGTTTGCTCTGTTTCTCCATCCAGTGGATTAGCTGCACTCTAATGCGTCCAACAGCCTCATACCAGAGTGTCAGCGCAGGCTCTGCAACTGAAGGAGGCCACTGACTTTTGCCACCATCGGAAAGTGGCGCCAGGATGTTAGAAAGCATATTGCAGAGCGCATGATGAAGCTCACTTTTACGTTTGTGTGGAGCACGGTTAAGAGGGTTTGCTTTTGCTACAAAGGAGGCAGACGCATTCAACCCACCCTCACTCTTAACCTGGAAATAAACATAATGTCATGTTCGTGTCCTGAAGCCTGCATTTTCTAAGAGATCAGAGACATACCCCAAGCTTTAAGTATCGCATCCCATTAATTATGCTAAGAGTTTCACTTCTTGCAACACTTGTGTCAATCCGGCGAGTATTGAGTTCCATGAAAAACCGCTCAGTGACAGAGCTGAATCTGTAAGTGAAAAAATCATAGTAATAAATGGATTAGAGTGGTTGAGGTTGCGGCTCAATACTGGATCACCGCTTTACAAGTTCTTTCCTGCCACCTATTTTCCATTTATCCTAAAGCATTCTTGGAGGATGGTTAACAACTAACATTACAAAATGAAATACCTAATACGGGATAGTGCGCCCAAGAGTTGAGCAACCAAGTCAAGAAGAAGACCTCTCAAATCGACCAGCGATGGGTATTCCACTTGGCTAACAACCCTGTAACGGAGGAGCACCCAGAACTTAAGCAAATTAGCTTTTAAAAACTCAAAAAAGGCACGCCAAAGGATAAAAGCATACTGTTTAGCGACTTCTGAAATCACTACCTGTCAGCATTAATTAGCCAATCAAAAACAAAATTCTCAAGTCCAGACCATAGCTTCTCTGCCATTCACGCAAAATGTTATTCTTCTAGCAAGGAAGTATACACATTTTGTTTACAGAAACTGAATAGAGAAACTAACAAACCGGTGAGCCCTTCCTGCGGACAACACTCCACAAAGCGAATACAAGCTGAGCAGAAGATGCACTCAACAGCCAACTGATTCCAGTAATGTAAAACCATATATCAGAAATATGAAAACCAATTTCGAGAATTGATTGAATATGACAATGGATGATAGTGTTCTTAAAGAGAGGTAATAGTACTAAGAAACAGATAAGTAAGAGTAGAACAGTCTGGTCAGTTGGATCTAGTGCACATAGTCACTAAAACCTGAGGACTTGTTTCCTGTGAAAAGTAAAAAGAAAATACCTTTCTCTGGAAAGTCGATGCATCATTTGCACCTTTAGGTGATTCACTGCAAAGCAAATATAAGCCCACAAAAAAACAAAATATTAATAAAGGTCCAGAGAAGTGGCGTGCCCCAATCATAGATTACATCTAGTCAATAAATTCACCTATACGAAGAAAAAGTGATATCCACAAAAGAGATTATGATAGTGCAACAAAGAGTCCAAAAGCAACACTGGAACATGAAAGATCAACGATTCAAGCTAAAATAATGCAAGATGCAGAAATAGTAGCGAGTAAGAGATAGGTCTTTTAGACGTATTCATTTGGACAAGAGTCAGATACCATCTAGTTGTTAAGAAAGAGGAATAAAATTTACCCACCTTTCCCTCCATCTAAGTAGAGCTTCTAAAAGAGGAACAGGTGTATGACGGGCAATCATAGCCAAGGAATCCAGCACCTGCTCATAAGCAGGATCTGATGGACGAAGGTACTGTCCATCCTGCAGACAACACACCAACAACCATATCACTACCAAAGACTGGTGTTAAAAAACAGAATGTGAATAACTATTTAACGAAAACGTATACTAGTGTTTAAGTTGCATTTGGAACAGAGGCATTTCCTTCACAAGTCTTCGTTATACCCAATTCAATGTAATACTTCCATTAAACCCTACTCAAGACTAAGTTTCAACTATTGAGAAGGAAACCACCCAATAAGCAGAAACGAACACCTTAAAGCACTAAAAAAATCAGACGACCAAAGAACATATGGATTCAAATGTGTGAACAAAAAAAAAGGAAGAAAAAAAGGTTATTGAGAAGGAGACGAACCTGAGCCTGAGCTGTCTCGATTCGCCGTCTTGCGAGAGGCAGGAACCGCTGAAGCAGCGCCTCTACTATCAATTTCGCCGCACTCCCGGACTTCATCACGTTCAACGAAGATAGATCCCCAAAGAAGAAACTGTAAATGAAAAAACAAATTATAAGATTTACAGACCCGAATCAGACAGTATACGAGACTGAAACTCGTGAAATTCCCAGAATCAATCAGCAATACCAAAGAAGGGAAACCACAAAATCATGAAACCATTCTAGGGCTTAGTTCGATCCGGCGAAAGAATCGCTTAGAAATTTCTTTGATCGACGAGCTGCCTCGTAATCGTCTTTTCTTTTTCTTTTTTGTTTTTTTTTTTTTGTTTTTTCTTGCGCCTTTTCTTTTCTGAAACTGTTAACGTTAAGATGTTTAGTGTAAAAATCATTTGTTTTCTCTAACAACACTTATCAAATAATAAACAAAAATAAAAATAAATAAGTATTGGGATCCTTTGTCTGGAAAGTAAAATTTTTTTTTTGTCAACGTCTGGAAAGTAATTAGAGAAGCATTAAACTAACTTTATCTAATATGATAATATCAATATCTACCTACTTCGACATTGTTATTTGTGGAGCGGCATACTTATACTACAAAACAAAAATGATGAATCATTATATTATAATGTCATCGTTACAAGATTTATAAACATTAATGAAGTTGCAAATTTTTGAAGACTTTACTATTATGCTTAATTCTGAATTATAATAAATAAATCTCGCAATTTTTAAATGTATATATTATTCTATGAAAAAATGACTTCCAAATCTGTTTCTCAGTTAATCAATCCATCTGGTATGCCATTGCCAGCCCAAGCTTGTGGTACAGTTACAGTAATTGCTATTCTACAGTGTGTACCGTAAGCGTACCTACCGGTTTACAACACGACATCAATTAGATCCTAATCAAGTTCCGGTACTCTCAAACCGAGATTTCTCAGGATCTACTATTCTATCTATACTCGGGAGATTTCATTACGCTTCAAGCTTCATCAGCACATTGGAACACAAGTCAAAGTCAAATCTTTGTTTCACTCTTTCTCTCTGTCTGCGTCTCTGTAAACGAACGCAGAAGCTTTTCTTTTGCTCTGCTCCTTGCAAGAAGCTTTTCTTTTGCTCTGCTCCTTGCAAGAAGCTTGTCTCTCTTTTCTTCCTTCTTACACACAAAGCTTGAGCTTTGGGGTGATATCTGTTCTGAAACAATCTCTAATCTTGGAAGATGTCTGAGAAATGAGAATCTAGTGGAAGCCATAGATTTCTTTATTCAGTTGAAGAAATAAGGTGATTCTAGCACCACTTTTAAATCCAAATCTCCCCGTTCAGGCAGAGGAGGAAACTCTAAATGAGGAAACGATTGCTCAAAGCTCTCCAGCAACTGTTTAAAAGATTCATCATCAATCTTCCACATGCCATTTTTACTGAACCAATTGAACATAGAGACACAGATGAAGCTTACATTCTCTAGTATCGGTTGCGAATACAGCTCTACAAACTTTTCCCGTAGTATTCTGTTTAATCTATCCACGTCGCACGCATGTGTCCAAAACGAGTCATGAACTCCTGTTAGAATATATTTTTACAAGCAATGTGTTAGTTGAAACAAGACCAAGGTTTATAGAAAGATGAAGGTCCAAAAAGATCTAAGTTGTGAAAACCTGCAAAACACACGCCTTCTCTTTTGCAGGCAACTGCAGTCATCATCATATGAGACCCGTCGAGGGAGTGAATAAAATTTGGAGGAAAAGCTGTCCTCTGTCGCCTGACAATGACCTACAAAAAAAACCACAAAACTCTTTTAGGAATACTCTCTGCAAGGTACTCTGTTTCCTTATCTAACTGATTTTTATAAGCAAAACCAAGGTAAGGCTGAGGCCAACCTTATCAGTTTCACGCTGAAGCGATAAGGTCTGGAGGGATGTCTTTACCTGCATTCATTTTGATAGAGAATGAAGGCAGACATACATTTAGATTAGAGCAAAAGCGTTTGCAATAGTGTTATCCACTCTATTAACTTTTAGGAAAACTTACGAGTTTTGTTCCCATTTGGCGGTAAGGTTGTACAACAGGAAGACCCAATGGTGTTGTCCATCGAACTGTTTCATTCTCTGAAGCAATTATCTGCACATACAAAGATTTTTTTTCATCAAGAAATGTTAGCAGTCCAAAAGCAATTTTAGTAGACGCTGACCAAAAAAATGTGTACACACCTTTGCACATTCACCAAACCAATGCATGATAGCGCGTGCAGCTTGAAACATCTCATCTATAGCAGTTAATGTTACCTACCGAAACATGACAAAACAACAGATTATCCCCTAATAGCATTTTTACTTTTGATTAGTTTCCAAAGTATCTGAGAACTAGAAAGTAGTAATTAATAATTGTCTTAAGCACACATTCTTTGAAGATCAGATGGATGAAATTTGCCAAATTAAGATTTTCTCGTGTCAGTACTTTCGCTAATATACCTTTGCTGCATAGCAAGCTGCCCCAAAAATTTCTTTTTCGTCACTAAATGAACTCCGCTCCTTCAACCTTCTCTTTATTTGATCCCGAGCACCAATATAGGTGACACCATAAACTGATGTCATAACCGTCTGCTTTACAAGCTTCCGATCCACCTACAGATTTTGAACAACCATCAAGTGGTAACAACTGACCATGTGAGTAAACAATGTGCCCGAACAAAACAAGTATCAGGCAACTTGCTCACACGCCAAATCTATATATACATTAGAACAGTTCATGAAAATCCATTTTGTATGGTTTAACAATGGTTTTCGAGGATGTAATATACGAGATTTCTGCTCCATTGTGCAAGCAAGGAAGCTGAAAACCGATATACACAAACTTAGGAAATGGAAAAATAATGAAAAGAATATCAGAGACAGACCTGGTTGACTAGTTTTCTTGCACGCAATGCATCTGGAAAAGCTTCAGGATCTCTGTCTGCATCTCGGCGCATAATATCAAGAACCCTGCAGCATATATGCATATGAAATTTTGGGTGCACTTCTATTTTCTCAGACTAAAATTAAGTTAGCTTTAAGCAGTAGATGCAGCGCTTACCTGGTAGCTATTCCTGAATAAACATCTGCCGGCCTCTCACCTGCAACTAGATTAACAGCTTCTGCTCCCAACTGATAATCATTTTTAAAAGCCAAAATCAGAAACTAAAGATGACAAGCAGACAGAAATAACCCAAGTAAAATAAAAACAAGAGAATTACTGTGTCTCTCCCAAGAGCGGCGTAATGCTGTAAACCATTGCAGGAACCATCCTGACCAGAACGAAGTGAAGGAAGGGAAGTTCATTTTAGGGCACACAGATTGAATGACAAGCTAAAACGTAAAAGTCATTACATAATTTCAAGCCTGGAGGAGATTTCAATGCCATAACTTCTGCCAGAAAATACCTGATGTATAGGAATATGTGAGAGAACTGTCTCCGGGGATGGACTTCTCAGAGCTTCAGTGAGATTTATGCACACAGCCAAGCACTGGAATGGGTCTTCAGCCTGCAGCCACCATCTGCTTCCTTCAAGTGGTCTGTCTGCCGAATCAAATATGTCATCCAAGTGATTTTCGGTGAAAGCTAGCCGCCCCTCATGTGATAACTTATCTACACCACCAGCATACAAGTTTGCTAAGTGTATCTTCAGCCAGCGTAAGCCTGGACTTCCCAAAGGCCTTCCCTCAGCAAACTCCAAGACACCCCGACACAAATCAGAACCAAGATGATTTAAGTGTGGGGGCATGGGATATGCACGTCCCCGGAAGTCAATATTGTGGGGATAGTAAAAACCTTCCTCATCTTTCATTTTCCGTGCTACCTGTCATATTTAGATACTTACGAACAGAACTCTCAAAATGGCACATAACTTTGACGCCAAGGGGGGATAAAGCTCACCGAAAGCTTGAGTTCTATGTCACAGCGCTGAGAATGTCTCTCGCTGTTCTCCTTTTTAGCAGATTTGACTTCCCACTTCCATTTCTTAAGAATGCTCTCATCTTCAGTATCGGGCTTTTCTGGTAAAGGAACCTGCAGTTTGAAATAAAAGAAATTAAAGAGGCCTCGTGATGCACAAGGGATCGAAAATATATCTGTGCCAACAATAACTACTGTAGAACTATTGTACAGATGAAAAATGGTAATCATTATAAGATCGGTGTAATAAATGGAGTAACTCACATCGCTGCGATCCACAAGATCAGCAGTGCAGCCGCCACTGCTCCATATCCTATCTACAACCGTTAAGACTCGCTTATTTACTCTCCATCTAGTACTTCCAAGCGTATCCAGGGCCTAGCAAATGTCCAGCAGATATCTTACAGAAATTAACGACTGTAACTGATTTCCCCACATAAATCACGTGAAGAAACAGAATTCTCTGACCTCAAAGACTGGTTTTAGTTGTCCTTTAGGTGCGCTCTTAAGTGCTTCTCGTTGTTGCTTAGCTCCATGAGTTTTCATTATATAAGACGCTAAGAACAAGTAAGCACCTTTGTCGTAACTGCAAAATACCACAAAATGAAAGTGAAATGACTTGAAAAACAAACCTTATGAAGAAATGACTTAGAAAACACACACGAAAATAAAGTCTTCCGAGCTCCTTATGAAGAAATGTTTCTATCAGATCCGAGTAAATAATCTTGGTCACAAAATATAGTACAATAACTATTATCATACTGAAGGATTCGTTTTGGAATTTCTTTTTGAAACACCATATTTCATCACTCGGGGTAAGTAAACAGCAAAGAAAGCTTATTTACCCCGACCATTTGAGAGGGGGAACCAGCATTGGCATGTATGGCATCACTGCATATCTCCCCTGCACGACAAAAAAAGGCGACATTCACACTTCCTACAATTTAAATTAGATGTCTCAGTAATACCTTAATCTTCAAATCCCAGATCTATTCAGTCTTATTTACAGGCGCCACCCAAGTCAAACCCTCTTTAGATATAACAGTCAACAAAATGAACATAAATTAGAGTTCTGAAAGAAATTCGCCATTACTTTCGTTGATATTGGGTTAAAATTAATCTGACTAACAAACTAAATGAGAATAGGTCACCTACAGTTTTTTCCAAGCCTTTGCGGACCAAAGGGTCACACTCAATCACACCATATTTTCTCCCAGATTTCCTGTTGTACAAGAAAGGCCGAAATATGAGCCTACGACATTCAGGACAAGAAGAGAAGCACTACTTGAAAACCATAGACAAAATTCCTCACATGTTTCCTTTCGCTACTGTCTTGAAGGTATGCACAAATGCAGGTCGGACATCAGGCAGATCATTATCCTGCTGATTAGCTGGAGATTGTATATAAGCTGTTCTTACCAACAACTCTATAAGACGACTTCCAACCTAGGATATAATTTAGCAAATATTAAAATGTTAGCAACTTATGCAGCCAACAGAAGCTTTCTTTACTTCCTCAGCAATACTGCAGCCAAGCATATACACACCTTAGCCCTAGCATCTGCGGTCCATGGTTTTGTATAGTCATGTGACTGCAAGATCTTTCTAACTGCTGACAACTTCTGTTTCTTTATCAACTCATTGACCTTTTTTCTTAACTTATCTTGTTCCTTCATGGCAGTTCCATTTTCAACTACCCCGCTCTCCTCATTGTCATCCCCTTTTTTCTTCCTGGTCTTATCCAGGAATGTGCATATCCTTATCTATCCAATCAATAGAAAGGAAAAACAATATTAGAATACAAGACATCCAAACACCATAGGGCAGAGCAATCATAGTCAAGTAAGGGAACCTTATAGGCTAATACAAAAGAAAACAATACTTCACACCCCACATAAGGGGTCTTGATTTATAACTGTTACATGCTAAAAGAAAGAGTCGCACTAACAAATGGTGAACACCTTATCAAAATCATGTTCCCAATATTAAAGCAAAAGTTTCCGCTTTAAGTTCAGGTTCACACTTCCAGTATCCAGCTATGGGATACATTATAGTTTAACCTTGTACGGTTCAGGTTCACTTGTGATGGAAAACAGCTTTAGAAGCTAAAATCTCCCACTACAACCTAGCACGGCAAACCAAGAAGACTACCGGCAAAAGATCTGAAATAAACAAAGCAGAAACAAGAGAGATAAAGTTAACCAACCTCTTGTTCAATGGCATCGCCTACTGAACAAGCAGCATGAACAACCTTAACACAGCCGTTATCACCACCAGTCATCAAATGCCCCATCAACTTGTGCATTGTGATAACAGCTATCATGTCGGCAGGTAACTGATCAATGTAATGTGCATAAGTTGCTTTGCTCTTCCCTAATCTATACAATTCCTGTTCTTTAGCAATGACGTCTCGTAATGGTTCGAACCAACCCAGAAACAACGACTTCACATAAGGCAGATTGGGCGCAAGCTTTTGCTCACACATATCCGTCAAAAGCTCCCTGTACTCATTTGCAGCTTTTTCCCATTCTTCTGTCTCGATCTTAACTTGCCGTCTCCATAGATTCCGAAACTTGCTACGACCCATTCCAGTATGTTCTTGTTTCTTCATCCGCCACGAACGATGATCCTCTCTCTTCTTCTCTTTCTTCATTTCCTTCAACAATTCCTGTACCTCATCGACAACCGAAGGCTCTTCCTCGACATCTGTTGACGAGATCTCTTCGGCTACACTCGTGTACTCTCTAGCGAAAGACCCATTAAGGCAGCTATCGTTCTTGGAGAATCCCAACTCGACCCGCCCGGAAAAATCATCTGGCCTCGTGATCCCACTTAAACGACGAAACCTCATTTCGTGACATCCTGAGTCCGAGATGGCTCCGAACACCGAAAACCGAAATTTCAATTTTTTCGAGAAAATGGACTCCTGAGCAAACCCAAGAAAGCCACGAGTTTGGGAACCGACGGTTAATCTAGCTTGTGACCTTGAAATGGCTTGTTTAGCAATGTTTCTCCACATAGGGAAGGATTGGGAAACTGGGTTTCGACAAGAGATCAAGGGTTTATGAAAGGGAATCAAATGATCGAATACCTTAGTCTGATTTGCCAAGAGCACTGGGGTTTGGGCACTGGACATCAATCGAACTTAAATATGAGTAAAAATCGATAAACCAGAGCATAAACAACACGAGATTGAAGAAATTCGATTGCATGAGAAAGAAAACATAGAGCGAAATTGGCAAATTGGGATGACTTTCATGGAGGAAGAAAAACAACTGGTCAGTCAGTACACGACGAAGCCGCCTTAAACCCTTTCTTAAAAACCCTTGCTTTCTAATTCCAAGGCTTCTCTGTTTTTTTTTTTTCTTTGAGAATATCAAAAATAAAATAAAATAAAAATATCTGCCCTAAATTTTCTGCACCGTAATACGACCCGAATGAGAGAACCATGCCCGACCCGGGAAAATATCTTACAAAGGCCTGTACTATGGCCCACAGTCTCTTTACTAAGCAAAAAGGCTTGAGGAATTTATGGAGCCCAATTAATTAAAAACTAAAAAAAAATATTTATTTTATTTGACCATTTCAAACAACCTTTTAGTGGTACCCAATTATTGTCACAAAAAAAAAAAAAGTGGAACCCAATTACAATCCAAATCTAATAAACAAGCAGTAGAATATAAGATTTGGATTTTTGTATGAATAATATCGCTTGGATTTTGTATTTTTTGTTGTCAAGAATATCACTTAGATTACTAATTATACTCAGTATATATCTTTTAAATTAAAACTAGACTAAAATCTGATTTTTTTTCTTGGTATGTGTCGCTTAGTGGTTGGATGTTAGCTGGGATTCACCTTATCACCTATGATATAACTCACACCTGATTACTTTCTCTCTGAGTTTGATATTTTGCTCCACTAAAGTTTTAATATATTACAATTTAGCCCCTTTACTTCTGTTTGAGAAGTAAGAAGCCCGATTTTTGTTTCCTTTCTCGGAAATGAAGCTGCAGATGCAGAATTGTAGGTCTCCATCTCTCTCTCCTCGTTGCTCTCGAGAAAAACCCAGCTGGCAAAATGTATGTGTCATTGGATGCCAAAGGACGAAGCTTGTTGCATAAACTCTTGAGGTAAATTACTGATAGAACAAAGAAAGTTAGAATCTTTGCTCTAACTCCAGGCTAGCTGATTGCGTGGCTTCCGATCAATTTTTCCCGAGTTTCGAGTTCCTTTGCGGGCACTTTGTTGTTCTTCTTCTTCTGGGCTTTTGTTCGGAGATCTGATGGTATACTAGTTTCCTGTTTCGTCGATGATCGAGTGATCTTCCTGAGGTTTTGGGGGATCTAAGTCATCTTAAAGCTGTATCTA
This sequence comes from Kernera saxatilis, assembly GCA_900406395.1. Classification (NCBI taxonomy): domain Eukaryota; kingdom Viridiplantae; phylum Streptophyta; class Magnoliopsida; order Brassicales; family Brassicaceae; genus Kernera; species Kernera saxatilis. Next base: position 43,146 of record OVAY01000364.1, read on the forward strand.
ACGCGTATTATAGCTAATGGTTTGGATTTGAGATTGAATGGAACGTCTCGGATTTTGGGGATTGCTGATGGGTAGTGTGGAAAAGTCGTCGGATTTTGGAAATTCGGTGGCTTGCTCTGCATATACGAACAATGGAGACGAAGAGAGTAGTACTTCATCGAACCAAGCTTCACCGTTGAAGCGTTCTGGGTCGAGAAACACTAGCCCTTTAGGTCGAGTAGGGTCGAGAAACACGAGTCCCGCTAGGCAGAAAGTGGTCAAGACGAAACCTCGTGGTTTAGAGGAAGAAACAGTAGCTTCATTTGGTAAACCAGTTGTTGCTGATGTGCAGATGGAGGATGGTATATGGGCAATGCTTCCAGAGGATTTGCTGAACGAGATTTTAGCTAGAGTTCCACCATTTATGATATTCCGAATCCGGTCCGTTTGTAAGAAATGGAACTCGATTCTTCAAGATAATAGTTTTCTTAAGTTTCACTCAAATGTCTCATCTCACGGACCTTGTCTTCTCACTTTTTGGAAGAACTCGCCACAGATTCCGCAATGCTCGGTTTTTAGCTTGCCGTTGAAGACATGGTACAAAGTTCCGTTCACGTTTTTGCCTCCATGGGCTTTTTGGTTGGTTGGATCTTCAGGTGGTCTCGTTTGCTTTTCGGGACTTGATGGTCTAACTTTCAGAACTTTAGTATGCAATCCTCTGATGCAGAGCTGGAAGACTCTACCAAGTATGCACTATAATCAACAGCGGCAGTTGATTATGGTTGTAGATCGCTCAGAAAAATCATTCAAAGTCATAGCCACAAGTGATATTTACGGCGATAAGTCACTCCCTACTGAAGTATATGATTCCAAAACTGACAAATGGTCTTTACATCAGATAATGCCTGCGGTGAACTTATGCTCTTCGAAAATGGCTTATTGTGATTCCCGTTTATATCTAGAAACTCTTTCGCCTCTTGGTTTGATGATGTATCGGCTTGATACAGGGCAGTGGGAACACATTCCAGCTAAATTCCCGAGATCTTTATTGGATGGTTACTTAGTTGCTGGAACTCAGAAGAGATTGTTTCTCGTGGGAAGGATTGGCCTCTACAGTACCCTCCAAAGCATGAGGATATGGGAGCTTGATCACACAAAGGTTTCTTGGGTAGAGATAAGTAGAATGCCACCAAAGTACTTCCGAGCACTTCTGAGACTTTCAGCTGAGAGATTTGAGTGTTTCGGACAAGATAATTTGATCTGCTTTACATCGTGGAATCAAGGAAAAGGTCTTCTGTATAATGTGGATAAGAAGATTTGGTCTTGGATTTCCGGGTGTGCGCTTCAGTCATGCAACAGCCAAGTGTGTTTTTATGAGCCAAGATTTGATGCATCTGTTCAGTGAACAAAAATAATCTTATGTTTCACATCATTCTTGAAAGAATAACAATCTGGCTGCTTCGCAAAACATGTCAGAGATATTAAGTCGAAGAGCATTTTGCGTGTACCTCCACTGTTGATGAAGACTTCGTCAGCAATGATATGCTACACCACCAACGATTAGCAATTTCGGGGAGAAAAACTGTAAGATAAACTTGTTTCTAGCTTTCTGTAAATTAGCATTCACTGGATGAGAACGCTCTCTATGTCCCTGTCTTCCACATGAAAAATATATAATGCTCTCTTTTAATTTGCTGTGTTGAAATTTCCTTTTCTTTATCTTAAATTTTGAGCTTCACTTTGCAAATAACGACTGTTCAAGAATAAGATCTTGTCTTGTTGGCAAACCCTTATGAGAAAGAAAGGTTTTAACTTATAGCATTGGAATATAGATATGATCTTGAAGATTTGAGCAATTGTTACATATAAAACAAGGTAATCTGGTAATGAGAGGAAATCGAGCTTTGAGACACATATCTCTACAGTTTAGCCAACTCATAGATACTGATAGGGTAAGTGTATTTGGCAGACTTGCTGAAGGTATTTTCAGCTATGATTTTGTTGGCAATTTCTGTTGGATGAAATGCATCCCAAAAGACATATCGATGCCTATCCAAGCACGGTTGCTGCAACGGAAGGCATGTTAAGGCTCCTCCATATCTCCCGTTACCGCAGCATGCTTTGTTTGGTATAACAAGACCTGCAAAAAAAGATAACTAAAACTAAGTTTTGATATTGAAGTAAGGGTAAACCCCTTATTGAATAGATAGGTTGAGGCCAATTTTACCATATCTAGAGGGATTCACAACCATATCATGAAAGAGATCATAGATGTTTTGATAGACAAAGAAAGATCCTGGAAGAGTTGCGTTGAGAGTATTTGGTAGATCTTTCAATCGGCTATTGAACATCGAAACCAAATTATTGATCTTTGTCACACACCCGCTGTTGTTGTTGCCGCTTACCATAGATAACTGACTCGGTATGCAACCTAATGGTCCTGATCCAGCTAACACCATTTTTCTTGCACCTAAGTTGTATAGTCTCTGCCAAAATATATGTAAAAGATCACACTTTATGCTTTCTGAGTATGAGATGAAAATTAGCATCAGTATTGTGAATTTGTACTACGAAATAATGGGAGAGTTTAATTTACTGATATTTGAGCTGAGAGAGTCTTGATGAGGAGATTTGCATAGTCTTCTCCACTGTAGATTTGGCTGCTTGAGTATCTCTCAGGCATAAGGTAATTGTTGATGTAATCATTGCTTCCTATATTGATCCCAATTATCGATTTCGCAAGATACTTTCTCAGATCTGCAGGGTTTTGAAAGAAAGGCTGGAGCTTTAACTCGATGGTCATCTCAAACTGTGATATCTGTTCATTAAATGTAGTTCTTGCTCCCTGGAAAAGAAAAAAGGGTAAATGAGCCTATCTGAAAACAGTAGAGTTCTTCAAGTCTTTATTTAGAAGAGTTTTAGTTTCTTGATCCTCACATAATGCTGACCGGTTTCGTCTAAAATCCCAGCTGCTGCAGATGCATAGTTAAGCCCTCTCAAGGCATTTTGCCCAATTGATAAAGGAGATAAGAATGGTGGCACCAATGGCAAACCGAGGTACGTTGCTACATTAGAACAAAACATTTAACTGAGAAAGTTAGGCAAAAATGCAAAAGCAATTTCATGATCTTTTAGTCTTTAGTTACCTCCATAATCAACAACTGTACGGCCATTACAGAAACGGCCAGTGGGGAAACCAAAATCAATTCCATAAGGGAAATAATTAGCTCGTGCAAGAGTAGGAATGTAATTGTTGTTTCCACTATCAACTAAAGAATCTCCAAAGACAAAAAATGCTGGAGCAAGAGGATGATGATGATCTCTAGATTGGCCATGGCCATTACCAAACCAGACAAGCTCTAACAACACAACACATATCAACAAACTCTTCATGCTTTCTCTCTCGTTCTCTCTAGCCTCTATCTTGGCTCAGGAGAGTAGCTAGCTTATGAAGAACACAGCTCCATATTTATATAAGAGGTGCCTAACCCGGCTAAACCGATCCAAAAACCAAACCAAAGAGAAAAATAAACCAATTCGGTTTTATTTTCTTATATCCAAACAAACCGCGATTGGAACCAAACCAAATAAAAACTTTTTTTAACCACTCAATTTTTTCAAAAAAAAATTGCCAAAAACCCAAATCCAAACCGAAACTATATCTAATCGAACCAAACAATATTCGGTTTTCTATCGGATTATGCATTATATAAACCGAAAAATCTAAAAGCTGGATGAAACTGAACCGAGAACCGGATGATATGTATGTAAACAGGTAGAGATATAAACAATTATAATATATATGTATTTATGGTAGGGGTATAAAGGAAAACATATGGTTACGTGACATATGAGAGAGTGTTTGGTTCAGACTTCAGAGGAACTGGTCGTGGTAAATGATCTCATTCTCATGGAGTGTGGTGGTTAACTGTTACTGTTCTAAAAGATTTGTTTGTTTTCATTTACTGCTTCTTTTATTTTCTTACTCTTTTCTTCTTCTTTTCTACAGAGACAGCTTTTAGGAAGAGGCAACCCCTAAGCCTCCTAGTTTTGTATATCTGTTTTCTAGTCATTGATGGTTTTGCGCATAGCTTCTGATACAAAAATACGTGACCACGACTCTGTTACATACTTAGTATCTAATGATGGACCATTCAAATTGATGGTAACCGGTTTACAGATAACCGGATGGATATAACTACTGTAATGGGCCTGAGTCCTTGGGTTTAGTTAATTTGGAATTTCCAAGATGTACGTACAAATACGATTTGGGATTATTATTTCTGTACAAATACGATTTTTAAGAAATTAAAAGCTACCATAGTTTTATTTGAAAACCAAAAAATGATATTAATTTAAATGCATAGTAGACATTTTTAAGTATATTTAAATTTGTGGAAGTTCAAGAAACGACTACAAGAATGGAATCGGAGAACTCGTCCTCGTGTCTCATAGAGAATATATCAATTTCGATGTTAAAACAATGGTCCAACAAAGCATATTGTTTAGCAAATCGATGGTTGAAAGGGATCTTTTTGGGTAAAATCAAAATCTCAGACATCTTTAGAAACCCGAAGCAACTAAAATTATTAATCTAAATCAACCAAACCAAGTTGATTAAGATTTAAGACTAGCTTCAAAACTTAAAAACTAACCCTACCCTACTTTATTTCAAGAACGTTTGTATATATCCTCTTTGTAAACAGCGATGAAGCAAGACTAGCTTCGAAATAAATTTATTCGCAAATTTATTATCTTCAAAAAGAAATTCTCCGATTTTTTTCATAACAATGTTATTTATCAAAAACAAAAAAAAATAGGCTGGACATGTCTTGTTTTGTTTTTATTTTAGTTTCTCAACAAATATTTCTTTAATTATAATCCTCCTTACAATTACCAAGGAGAAGTATCTTTTTGTCGGAAAACCCTAGCTAGCCTCTCTTGTTTCGCAAAATCTCTAACATCGTTATATATATAAAACCCTTAATTGTATACATAGATCCTCGAATGTCAAATGTTGAAGAACTGCTAAATATCTTACAAAAGCAGCGTAAGTACCAAGCACAACAACCAACGAAATAATATGAAGAAGACAGTTGTGATGTTACCGACCTCGTTTTAGGGTTTCTCTTCCTCGTTTATCTTCTTCATGGGCTTCGAGGTTTGTAGCTACTCATTATTTTGATGGTGACATGATATTTGACATATTTTGTAGATATATTCTGTCCTTGAATACATGTTTCTTCTCTTCATAAAGACATGATACATGCATTCCTATATATAATGTGCACAAGAGACATATATATATTCCACATGATTATAGGCAGGTTTATGTAAGTTTTGCATTTCGCACAATATCCATGATTCTAAAATTATAAATTTTTAAATATGTAAATGGACTAGAATTGTTTGACCAAAAAAAAAAAAAAAAAATGGACTAGAATCTCTATATTAAGAAAAATAAGTCTTGACAATTTTAAATACATGTAGGTGGATCTCTTGATGAAGATCTCATGATGGGACGGAAGGTAATTAACAAGTTTGAATTAAATTAGCTTTTGGTTTTGTATTCATAGACTGATTTTTATCCGCAGCAGTAACAATCACAAGTGAAGGTAATAACTAATAGTAGAAAAAAAAATCATGTCTTTTAATTCAGACTTTTTATTAAAGTTCCGTTTCAACTTTCAAGTTCGATTTAATCAAATATATCTCAATTTTTCTAATTTAAATTTCAGTAGGATTTTTTAATATCTTAAAAAAATAAAATTATTTAACGTAGATGAAGATCCATTTCGGTTTCGGCTCAGTCAAGTTTAATTACCTGGATTGAACATTCCTAAAAGTTGAAATTTTCTTCTCGATACTAAGCAGTCTTTTTTTATATATATAAATATGTTTGCAGTTAGAACCTCTAAAACCGATTGAATCAAAAAAGGTAGCGACTCGATCGTTGAAAGATTCAATGTCGACAGATTTAGAAAGAGAGGTGGATCATCTAATGGAGCACGAATATCCTTCACCAGTGAAGCCGAAGAAAAGAACTCCGGTTCACAATGGCGTGCCTAATGCTCATTGATTAACTTTTGTTTTATTGCTCCTTTAATTAGTAAGTTTTATTAGTTTGTTAAAATGGATGTATCTCGGAATGCTGTATATTACTTAAAAACAAAATTATTAGTATATTACTTATAAAGGGTTGATTGACTCGTTTAGTGTTTTGTGTTACTCTTGGATTTTTTCTTTTTTTTGAGATTTCAAACGTTCAAAATTAGTATATCCAACTAATTAATAATTTCATATAAACATTATTTGGTCTACTCGTTTGTAGTTTTTATATATAACAGAATGAAACTAAATGTATTTTGTCATGGCAATAGCCTTTTTAACATGTTAATTACATATATGTAAATCAATATACATGAGACATTTCTCTACCTTTGTTAGTGAATACAATGTGGAAGTATTAAGTATATATTTTCAAAAGCCAACCAAGCTGGATTTGGTCAGGTCATCAGTTGTGAACTTTTGACTAAGAAATATCACACCAACTTGATGTACAACTATTTTAATTTTATGGCTTTGGGTCATTCTTCAAGACTTCAACAGTTCAAATGTTCACCCCCTAAACAAATAAAATAAAAAGCAGTATATTGAAATTCATTGTTAGACGATTTACTGAATATGTCTAGCAAGAACTCTCGTTTCGTATGGAAAACCTCACTTTTGAATTAAACAATGATGCAAGAGCTTAACCTATCACATTTGAATCAATCAAACAAATACAAATAAAAGTATATAGTAAAACGCGCTATCTCGCTTTTTCAAGCCAACAAATATTCTTTCTGATTAAAGATTAAAAGGAAAAAATAAAAATAAATGCTGCAGTTTGCTCTGTTCCCTTTCATCAGTTTTAACTTTACGGACAAGGTCCTCATGTAGATTGACTTTTTGTTTAAAAGCCGAAGAAGAAGAAGAAGAAGAAGAGATTACTGAATCTTGCACTCTTCTAAACCCTAGATCTTTGCTTTCGCTTTCTCCTTCTCCTGGCTAAGACTGCTCAATGGCTTTTTGCTGTTCCTAGGATTTCGATTTTGCTATTCTTGGAAGGTAAAAAGGGCTTCTGGTTGTTTATTTCTTGTGTCGAGATTTTGATTTTGATGTCGATTAGTTGGGAGGAAAATAGAAAAAACTTCGAGTTCAGTAGTGCTGTAGAGCAATTTGTGATTTGGGCATTGAATCGATGAAGCTGAAACAATCTCCGATTTTTATTGCGACTAAGGTTGCGTGTTAACTCCAGGGTTTCGTCCAGTAAAAGTGTGGGGTCTTTGTTTATCATGAATCTCTACCCAGTTTTGTTTTATCACAGAGATGATCACTTAGAATTTGCATCAAAAAATTGAAACTTTGATGCTCATTCTCACTTTTCGGAAGTAGTAAGCAAACAATTAGTTTCTGAGAATCACTGGGAAGATTTTGTTATTGAGTTAATTGATGCCAATCCAGTGATTTTCCTATGCTTGTTAGTGGATCTTTGATATATGAAGAAGATTTTGTTGAACTTCTTGTCTAGCTGTTTAAATCACCGAGTAGCTTCTGTTAGTTTTTCACCCATGTTTGTAACCTTGTTTGGAGTTCATATGCAATGTCTAGTTAGAGTTTGATTTCATAATTGAATGTCTAGTAATAATGTGTATAATGGTCATGCTTCATGATGCAAAACCTTGGTTGTAAACTATTTTGCAGGAACAATTTTCTAGAAACAAAAAATCCAATCTTTGGATCCAATTCCCTTATGGTTTGCAAAATGATATCACAAAGATGGTGAATAGAAGTGATTTGGTAGTGATTGGCATTTCGGTTGGGCTTGCACTTGGTCTCTTGCTCGCTCTGCTTTTCTTCTTCGCCATAAAATGGTACAATGACCGCTCTCACCTAAGGCGGTGCGCTAATGAACAGAATATCCCGACTCTACCCGTTCACACTGCTAAAAGAGACGTAGTAATCCCTGATGATAGCGCCAACACAGCATCGTTACAGCCACCTGAGAATGCAGCACCAACTCAACATCAGCCATGGTGGAACAACCATAACAAAGATCTCACTGTCTCTGCATCTGGCATACCTAGATATCACTACAAGTGAGTATCTCCAGAGCTTGACTTTGCATGAATCTGTTATTGGGTATTAGTAGCTTATGGTCTGAAAGTTCTCTAGGGATATTCAGAAAGCAACACAGAATTTCACAACCATTCTTGGACAAGGATCTTTTGGTCCTGTGTACAAAGCGGTTATGCCCAATGGAGGATTAGCTGCGGCGAAGGTCCATGCCTCTAATTCAAGTCAAGGGGATAGAGAGTTTCAAACCGAGGTAAGTGTACCGATCCGCTCAATGCCCTGGTCCATGCATAATGGAGATAACAGAGCAGTGTTTGGTTTCTTGTTTCCAGGTATCTTTACTTGGGAGGCTGCATCACCGGAACCTTGTGAACTTGGTAGGATACTGTGTCGATAAAAGTCACCGGATGTTGATCTATGAGTTCATGAGTAATGGAAGTTTGGAGAATCTTTTGTATGGCGGTGAGTCATCCTTTGATTCCTTATAACCAGTATCAGTCGCATGAGGAGATTGATTAAACTAGTGTTTCACAAGATTTTCTACCTTGCTTTTCAGGTGAAGAAACGCAAGTCCTGAATTGGGAAGAACGGCTACAAATCGCTCTTGACATCTCCCACGGCATTGAATACCTTCACGAAGGGGCCGTGCCACCAGTTATCCACCGTGATCTTAAGTCAGCAAACATACTGTTAGATCACTCCATGAGAGCTAAGGTAAGAGAGCAAAATGTCGAATACGCTTACTCAAAACTGTTTTGTTAAATCTTTGAAAATTGGTTGTTTTTTTTTCTTTGGTAGGTTGCGGATTTCGGGTTGTCGAAAGAGATGGTTCTTGATAGAATGACTTCCGGATTGAAGGGCACTCACGGATACATGGATCCAACTTACATTTCGACTAACAAATACACGATGAAGAGCGACATTTACAGTTTTGGTGTCATCATCCTTGAACTCATTACTGCAATCCATCCCCAACAGAATCTGATGGAATACATCAACCTGGTAAGTTGATAAGTAAACCGGATAAAACCGGACACTAAAAAACGCCAAATCGAATCAAGATTCGGCGAGTAACGACTAACTGTGTGATCACTGATTCTGTGTTTCCTGGTGGATTAGGCTTCGATGAGTCCAGATGGTATCGACGAAATACTGGATCAGAAACTAGTGGGCAATGCAAGCATTGAAGAAGTGAGGTTACTGGCGAAGATTGCAAACAGGTGTGTGCATAAGACACCGAGAAAAAGACCATCCATTGGAGAAGTCACACAGTTCATACTAAAGATCAAACAAGGTAGGTCTCGAGGAAGAAGACAGGACACAATGTCTTCATCGTTTAGTGTTATTGATGGAGAAGATATGTCAAGGGTTATTAGCAGGATTAAGGATCAGCATGTTGAGTTAGGGTTATTGGCTGGTGTTAAAGAAGAGGATCATCAAGAGAGGAACAATACAACAACATTGTAACTCTTTACTCTTTTGGAAGAAGTATTTTTGTACATATTATTACCACATGAGTCTCAAAATCAAGATTGCAAAACGAGAGAGTTTTTGCTTGCTGACAAAAAAAAAAAACAAAGAGGTTCTGTTTAAAAAGCTCTCAACTAAATATATATTTTTGTTCTTCATTCTTTTTTGGTTAGTTTTCTGTTGTGTAGTTTTTAATCCGAAAATCCATTACCAAAGAGATACCATCATCATGGTCATACCACCCTCATCATCATACCATCATACGTAAACATGTGGTAGTTAACATACAAACAGATACATGTGAATATGAAATGATGTGAATTAGTAGCCAAAGAAAACAATAAGAAGAAATAACCAACTAAAATTAGAACCACATCAATAGGTTACATAAAGAATTTAAAAAATTGAAAATACAAATTATCAACTTTAACAAACTATTAAACTCCATAAACAATATATAGCCACCTACTTTTTGAACCCATTAGTTAATAATGATATCTTGATCAACTTTTTGTACTTGTTGTGCTGCGAAAGCTATGTGTCTCGGTGGATCCAACAAAATCAATCCAATTAATAAGCAATTAAAATGAGTTGTTGATAAAAAAAAAGGGGCTAGGGAGACATGTCGAAACGGCTAAAACATTATGTTATACTTCTTCTGTTTTATATTAGTTGATTTTTAAGGTTTGGACACACAAATTAAAAAATCACATAGATTCGTTACTTTTTGATTTTTTTTATACAACAAACATTATTTATTATCTAATTAAAAGTAATTCAATCAATAATAAAAAAAGACTACAAAATACTATTGGTTAAAAAATATTAAATAAAATTTAATTTTGTATTGAAAGTATAAAACATCAACTAAATTGAAACAATTTTTTTTGGCTAAAACATCAATTAAAATGAAACAGAGGGAGTATATAACTTGTATTAGCGATGTAAAAATCATTTAAGAAACCAATATTAATCATTCTACTGAAATACCTTTGAATATTAATATATACATATATATATTTGCTATGAAGGAGATCATTATAGTGTCAAAGAATATATATACAGATGAGAGAAAGAAAAAAAATAGATCTTGTAAATAATGAGTTTGGTAATATCAAGAACCTCGACTAAATTTGATGAGTGGGTAGATGAATTGGAATTTCTTGGATCACCCGTTGATATATTATAAAGCTATTAAAATTTATTGGATCACTTGTATAATTATTAGAATAGTTATTTTTTCTTGGATCACTCGAATACACTTGATACTAATATGTACTATTCAGCTCTCGAAATAATGTGTATTTTCTCGAGATATAAATTTTGGTTTGCTTTTCTTGAAATAATTTATACTAGTATTTTGTAAATAGTTTTAAAATGGACATAATGGATTAGTGAGTCAGGGCCAGTTTCCATTTGTTGTCCAAATGATCGCAAAAATTGAAGTGATTTGGTTGTGAAAAAAAAAAAAAAAAAAAGGGTTTTNGAAAAAAAAAAAAAAAAAAAAGTGTTTTGGTTGGCTTTGAACTTCTGAGCCCAAAGCAGTTGTCAACACATAAAATAGGTGAAAATTAGTGTTTCCTGTAATGGAGCGGATTCCACATTAGGTGTTTAGGTAGTGGAGCATATTGAATAAAGACTATAAGTAGGTGAAAATTAGTGTTCTTGTACTAACCTATATGGTAGTCATAAATTTCATAACCTTAGAACATGAATTATTTGTTCGAATAAAAAACCATGAATTATATTTTATATATTTGAACACCAAAAACAAGACATGTATTATTGTATTCTAATGATTTGTGCTAGTGTCCGTCCCTTACTAACCATCTTGGTTTGCTTGTTGTTGACACAAGAAAAAAAAAAGTAGAATATCAAAATTTGAAGTTTCAATAGATCATTTAAACGTATGATTTTGGGTAATGTATCTTCTTCATTGGTCATTTAAATTGTATAAACCTGTATAAAAAAAAATAACAATTGAAAATGTTGTCCATATCAGGCACCTAATTGCTTAAACCGATTTTTATCACAGTGTGACTTGTACAATCTGAAAACCATGATTTTGATTTATCTGAATTTTCCATTCAATAAATTATGTTTTTCTTTATATTGACAACATCTATCTATAGAAAAGATTCATGGAGAAAAATTTGGGATTGTTTTATGAAGAGAGAAAAAATAATCTGAAATATATATAAACTAGTGTTAAGCCCGTGCTATTGCACGGGAAAAATGCATACGTATTATAAAAAGTAAATATACTGCACAGTTAACAAACTCAAATCATTTTTTTTGCCGTAATTGTTATTGAAACTCTCGGATTTGTAACAACACGATGGAAGGAAAAAGACAATTTGATATTTTATGTATCCAAGAAACTAAGAAAGACAGCAACACTTTTTTGAAAAAACAAAGACAACAACAAATAAATCAATATTAGATAAGAGCTTAGGCCACGTCATCAAGCTCTTCAGAGTCACCTTATTTTTGTCGCTCAACTTGCTTGAGTTTTCTTCTCCGGCCACTGGTTTTTCTTATTGCTCACTTGGTAGGAAAAAACATTCATGAGTTGTTGTCTTTGAAACATAGTAGAAATGTTATGAGGATATTCATATGACAAATGACAGAAATTCAAACAAAAATCACAGATCTGGTCATCTAAAAAAAAAAGATAAATAAAGTATGAGAAGATTACCACAGAGAGATCTTGGTTTCACGAACTAAATTTTTTGAGTGTGCTAAATCTCTCTGAATTTTTGTTTTGGAGAAAATACAAAATTGGTATTGTACCCTTGGTTGCCTATGGGAAAAAAATGAAGTTTGGAGAGAATATGTAGTTTCTGAGATATTCTATCTCGAAGATTGATTATTTTTTAAAATAAAATAGTACAAGTATTATTTGTGAAAAAAAAGAAGTTGAGATTGCAAAGATCATGGAGTGGTGAAGAAGGTAAACAGTTGAAAAGACATTAATTGTCGACAAAAAAAGGAAATTAATTTATTTTAGAAAATTAATAGATGATTAATTGGTGTGGGTAAAAGAAAAAAATCAAAAAAATAGAATTTGAAACTTAAAACACGTGACAGAAGGAAGGAGGGAGTGGAAGTTTTTTGAGAATTAACTTGTGATTTAGTATAATTAGATGTAACCAGGCTTTAATTACATAAATGGCGCTTTTTATTTAGCTAACAAAACTGGCAAGGCCATGGATGCCAAACTTTACAATGTAAGCTTTAATCAACATTTCTTCTCTCCATCCATGGAAGCTCTTTAGAAATCTCTACACCAAGAACCCTAAATGACTTCAATCTGTAAAACTCACTGTAAATTCATCTTTCAGACTGTAAATTAGAGCTTTAATTCCGATATTTCAGCTGTTCTCTAGCCAATGGTGAAGTTACAGTCAAATGACTCTCACTGGTTCATCTAACAGCTGCAGACATTCTTGCGGGTTGGAGTAGAAGTAGTCTTCTTCCTTGGGTTTATTGGGAATCACTAACCGTCTCTTCGGGCTCCCCATTCGAGTAGAGTGAAACGCCTTCACGGTAGATGAAAACACATCCCAACTCAACAATCCTTCAGTATATTCATCTATCAGCTTAACTAGGAACTTCCTATTCAGCTGAATTGTCTTCTTGAACCCCAAGAATCTGAAGAAAAAAAATGGGGTTAGCCTCCGGATGATAAATATGGGAAGATAGCAATATTTCACCTGCGATGACCTTCAACGACTCTAGCCATGTTCCCATCATTAGTTGGAACAAATATATCGCTCTCAAGAGCCACTAGGTAATCAAGTGCAGCCATTTGAGATGAATGGTTCCGACAAAAATCCAGATCAGAGGATTCGAGTAGGGTTTCTTTCCGGACCTGGGTTAGTTAAGCTAATGGAGTCAATAGAAGATATAAGTTTGACAAATTTGCAGAAAACGAAACTGACTACTTACCACATTTGGAAAAGCGTCTGTTAAAGCCTTCATCCGCCTTTGGCCACCATAGATTTCTCCAGCAGCTATGTAAATTTGAACATTACGGTCAATACCCAACGCGGTCAGCGTGAGAGCGGTTTCCTCAGGAGTTAAAGGGCAAAGGCCTTCTTTCCTCTTCAGCTCAGAGTTTATGACTTTCTCTTTCCACCATGGATAAGCATATCTACCAACAAAGATAATATACATCAATAGATCCATCAAAGTTGGAACAAAAAGCAAGAAGATTTTCAGCTGTTTTTGTACCTCATTCTTGTTAGTTCTTCTTCTTCCTCGGGGTTGCAACCATGTGAGCAACCGGAAAATGCTAACATATCCATTTCATATCTGAGATGCAGAACGAGAAAGGGACCTTTCTCTCTCAGAATCTTGACTACCCGTCTACCCAATTCTTCAATTTGAGGAGTAAACTTAAGCCCGTTGAAATTCACTCGGCACCTCAGCTTCTGAACCTCCACAGGCAGTCCGTTATTAGCTAGTCGTGAATCGGTTTTGTTCAGATGTAAAACCTTATGCTTCTTCACCAATGGAAGAATCTGTTCCGGTTTGAGGAATTAACAAAAGGATAAAGGTACAAGAAGCAAAGTGTAGACTGATCCCCAAAAAAATATCAGGACTCAGAATATTAACCTGATTTTGGTAGTAAGACATGTTTGACCAACTAATAGGAGGCATTGCGTGGTACATTCCAAGCTCAACTCTTTTCTTAAGCCTTGGAGGCAACTCTTTAAGTATACGAACTTCATCTCTTAGCGAAGTTATGAAGTGGTCCACATCGAATATGTCTTTAAACTCACTGCCCCAAAGAAGAAAACAAAATAAGAGACTTTCGAATTGGAAAAAACAAAAAAAAACAAAAAGAGTTCAAAAAGAATCTTCGATTGAGATTTGATGCATACATACCTTGGATCGTTCCAAAACGAGGTCTTGTCAAGCTCAGGCACAATGAGTGTGACATTCATGTATCGTGCAACTGTTACCATATCGCATATCTGTAGAAAGCAGACGAAAAAGAAAGTAAGCAAAACATATCACCGAAAGATAAACTTTGCAGATAGAAGTAAGCTCCAAGCTCTCATCTTACAGCTGCTCGCATTTGATTGAGTCCTCCATTACAGGAAACCATAAGATAACCATTGTTCTGATATATCCCTAAGAAGAAAAACAAAAGATTAGTTTCCACATTCATCTCCAAGTTAGCTACATTATTCGATTCAACCACAAATTTGATCAATTAATATTTTCTAAAGAACTTACTTTTAGGCGGAAGGGCGATTTTTGTGGGAAGAGACTTCATTTCTGCGGCGGTAGACAAATCATGGTTATTGAAACAAGAAGGCCAGCCTTTGAACAGTCTTGGTCCCCACATCTCTCCCAAAGCCATCAAATGAACGAAACAACTCCAAAGCAACAGTATGGTAACAGCACGAATCATCCATAGGCTCATACGAGACCTCGAAACAAATGAGTTCTTGAGTTTCTCAACCTTGCTCTCTCCTAAAAGCCTAACCTTCATCTCCCAGAGTTTCCTGTGGTAAAGAAACTTCTCCATTTTACACATTTTCTAATTACCTACCCCCTTCTCACAGTGACTCTCTCAGAGGAATTTCATCGAACACTTAGTGGAGTAAGCCTGGAAAAACTAACCACAACTTCTTCGACTTGGTCTCTTTTCAATATAAAAGGAAACAAAAATAAAAAAAACTGCAGATTTATAAGGACGGGAAAAAAAAAACTATATAATAGTTTCCCTAATAGTTTTTGGAAGATATCTGCTGAAGTTTAGTTATCCTAATAACACCCAGAGAGATTTAATCTCCAGACAATACAAGGCAACTCTGTGAGCATTAATCACACCTCGAAAAACCCAGATTTTTTTGTTAAGTAGCCACGATCGTCGCCTTAATCTGACGCAAACCCAGATCTTGCTCAATTAAATGATAATAATAAATAAAAAAAATAGAAAACTTATAAGAAGAATCTCAGGTTTAATTAAGATACGAGAACAATGACAACTTTCAACTCTCAGCAACCCAGAACAAGATCTCAATTCAAGCCAACGCTTCAAGTCACAGATAAATGAAAGAAGCCTTTGAAATTCAGCAATGGCGATTGATCCTTTTAAACTCTCTCTCTCTCTCAAAGTAGCCGCAGAAAATTAAAAATTAAAATGGGATAGATTTTAATTCGCGGTAAATGTTTGCTTATTTGGGTCGACGAGATTCTCCGACAAAGTTCACCGGAGAATCAAGATGAAGCACGTCGGAGATATAGGGAGAAGATCGTTGTGGAAAAGAAAAGAGACAAGAATGTGCAAATCAGCACTTTTTCTACCAAGGAATGGAAAAAAAAAAAACGGTCTTTAGGCTCTTTCTTTTTTGTCGGCAAAAACTGTGATTTATAGTCTTTTTTTTATATCGGAATAGTGAGAAATATTTCCTGTAATATTAGGGTTTTTTTTTTTTTTATACAAAGCAGAAAATAAAGTATATTTTAATGTCCAAAAAATTAGTATATTACTATCTTTTTATTCGTACATATATGCACGCACTGATAATGTCCAAAAAAAATGCACGCACTGATATGTATTTTAGATAAATTAAAAAGTTAGAGACAAACAACGACTCTGAATTTTGGTTGACCAAATACATTCAACCTATTTTTTTAGATTTCTTTTCTAATGGGGTAAACTAGTTTCTTTGGAAGTTAAATTACAAATTTTTCAGGCATATCTAAACCACATTAGCAAGTCTTGCTACCAAAACTAATCCACAAGTTAACTGCCAAAACTATTAACAAAATAATATCTGAATTGAAATCATACAATAATCAAATGTTAATGTGTAAACCGTAGAGTGTTTTGATTTGGTCCAAACCAATCAACTCAAAATCAAATTGAATTTAAATTTCAGTTAAGATACATTTATTTAGTATAAATCCTAATAAAAATTATAGAGAATTAAATAAGATTTTATTTTAAAATAATAAAGTCGTATGAAACCAATTCATGCATATTTGGTTTCATGTTGATTAATGTTATTTTGAACTGAAAAATAAAAGCTCAATAAATATAAATATAAATCTAATAATTTAGATTAAATACCCTAGAAGCTAAAATGATAATAATGTTTTTTATAACTAGAAAAATACCTCAAAACATATTTTTTTCACCATTAAAAATGAAGATATGTCTAATCTGGAGGAACATAATTTATAAACTTGAAGAAAAAATAAACTTAAAAGGATATGTTAAATAATCAACCTTATAACATATTTTTAAAAATAAATGTAAGATAAAAGAGAAATTTTAGTTAGTAAACCGTAGTATTATATTTTTTTTTTTTGTTAACAACCGTAGTATTATATTGCTTTATTTATTTGGATTTTTATTTTCTGCCTTTAAATCTCATTTTCTTATCGATGTAAATCAAACTAGTACGGCAAATTGATTTTGTGTCGGTTATTTAATAATAAATGAAATATATATACAATCGTTCGAAAAGGCATATTCTAGACTTGTGGATCTCTCGTTTTGTGACAGCCATGGACAAAGAGAGATCCAAATAAATATTGAATATTTGGCATATAAATAAAAGTAGGTCTATAGTATGTATAATAATTAAATATGGACCAACTCTAGTCATTGTTCACAGTTGTCATTTGTCAATCCAAATTAAATATCAAGAAGTTTGTGGAAGTGTAGTATGTTTACTATTTAAAAAAAAAAAAAATCAACGATCAAACAAAATCCGTAACGTTATAAAGCAACCTCTTTTTTGTTTTGACAACTATTACATAACAACTTAAACTAGCTTGTTACCTTGATTTCAATTGAAGCATGGTATAAATCTGGCCCCGAGCCGAACGAATTATCATTTTCAACATTATAAAATTCGAGATTTCGAAAATATGTGTGTATAGTTTTAAGATGAGAAAAGATTGAACAGATTTTTCTTTTTCTTTCAGTAGATGGGGTTTAAGGTTTTTTTTTTGTGTGTGTGTGAAGGGATTTAGGGGTACTTATGGGAAACAAATGGATGAATGCATAAGAAGGAATTAATATGTTTCGTTTCGAAACAAAGTTACAAACATAAATAGATACATTTTAAACTCTTTCAAAAAGCAGCCACTAATAGAACCAAATTAAGATGGTTTTTTGGACTGCATAATTTCTTTGGTTTTGAAATCTAATCACTATTTTGTCTTACCCCGGATTATTTTAAAATTTTAGTTAAAATCGTGTTCTGTTTAGGTTATAGCTTTAAAATATTTAATTGTAACTTGGTTTTATTCAATTAATAATTTTGAAATAAGCTAACATATTATAACAAATTGTCAAGAATCTCTTTAGTAAAAATACAAAAAAATAGAGATCTTATTTGCACCACAATAAAAAAAAAAACTTATATTCAAATCTTGAAATATTTTAAATGTAATAAAATCAATATAGATTCGATTTGTATAAAAAAAATACACAACCCAACAAAGAGCCCTAGATGATTTTATCCAAATTCAAAAATAAAACGAAATTTAAGTATTAATTGTATAATTTTTCAGATCGTTTGTAAAACAACTGTTAGACTTTTGCTTTTTCTGTTAATAAATAGGACAAAAACATAATGTATAACTTTTTTGATAATCTCCAACTTATCAACTAAAATTTATCATGATTAATTTTAACGACTCTAAAATATTCGATACACTTTCAATAAATTATTAGTATATGAATTCATTAAACATGTGAGAGGAACTGACCACAGAGTTTCTAGTTACGGTGGCAGTTTACTTTAAGCAATGATCTTCCCGGTCAGGTTTAAAAACAATGAAAGATCAAATTTAATGTAATTTTATTAATCTGCGAAGACAACTCTAAAGAAAGGTGAATGTGTACACGTGTAACACTTAACAGGTTATAAATACAAGTAAAACTCATGATGTCCACGAATAAATAATAATATATAGATGCTGTTCGGTTATAAAATCTCGATCAATCTCCGTCATGTTTGCTATTCGAAAATGATTGTTATTTATATAAGATTTATATCGAATTCGTGTAACATCGATTGATATATATGTAAGTAAGTGTTATAACTTTCTTCAAAAAAAAATTAAGTGTTATAACTGATCAAAGGCCAATAATGACTGGAACAACATATCCGATACGCTTAATATTTATATATATTTTCAACTGGAGGCAAAAAAATCAATTCCAATATGAGTTGCTTAAGAAAAATTACTTTTTTTTTCTTTTTTTTTTTCGTAATATATATATAGCAGTTACGGTTCCGTTTATTGGGATGTATTGTTACGCTTTCAACAATGTCGGCTCTTCATTAAAGCAAATGAAGCATGTGCTTAAGGCCACATATTATATCAAAAAAATTAAGGCCACTTAATCAAAAGTTATAGCAGGTTAGATGGTCAGATACGAGAGTCAAATAGGGAAATTGGACTTGATATCAAATGTTCGAATGACTCAATGTTTTATTTTACTTTTTATTTTTAGCAATTGTATATATTTTTTATTAGAAAGTTTTTATTTTTTTTTCTTTCAGTTTTGGTCTCAGATAAAATTAGAACTAAACCTTTTTTTCTTTCTTTGAATCCGACGTTGACTCCGCATATTTATATGGAACATATTTATTTTTAGAGGTAAACTTTCTAAGAACAATTTTACCTAGAGAAGTCAGAAAAACTATAGAGGTTTTGATTTTTTTTTTTTTTTTTTTGAATGGAAGACAGTCCCAACACATGGATTGCTTATCAAAAATTGTAGATAGTTCTAAATTTATTTGATTCTGAAGAAATAAGTTTTTCAAAATTAAAACTGATACAAAATTATATACGGTCTGATATGTCACAAGATAAATTGAATGGATTATCAATAATATTTATTGAGAAATATATAGTTGATAAACTCGACTATGCAAAAATTATAAATGAGTTTGTTTGGAAAAAAATTTTATTATTTAATTTTTTTTTTGATTTTAAGTACTTTAAACATTATTTTACTATTTTCGAAACTATTTTTATAGGGGCCACATTTTTAAAAAATGCTTTAAGCCTCGTAAACTTACAGACGACCCTGGCTTTCAATATACTATCAATGTTTGCCCGTAAAAAATAAAAAATATATATAGCAGTTACGGTGTCTTTTTAATTGATAAATTATTTTATATGGTCGTTTCTCTATCTGTATTTAATTTCTGATGTGTTATTTTGCAGTTCGCCTCACTAACCACTTCAAGAGGTTGTTTTCAAGATTATACCTTTTTTTTACTTTTCTTTTTATTTTCTAAAATTTTACAACTCATAGTTTTGGTAATTTTCAATTAAATCGATCGAAATTATATGACTGGTCGCACATAATTATAGCGATAATAAATACTTGTACATACATATATATATATATATATGGGGACAATGACAATGTTCTATATCGTAAACCTATAATTTTCGCGGACAAAAATATATAACATTTAAAAAAAATATATATATATATATATAACATATTAAATTAGTTTTATTTTCCTTGGTTGATACTAAAATAGAAAATTATTTGGTAAATGAGTCATAACTATATACTACTAATCAATTAAAAACCATAAAAAGATATCGAGCTATTTACATAATATCGAGTGTGTGATTTATGAAACTTAGCAGTTATATTGCAAATGTTATAGCGACATCTAATTATATTTACGCGTGTGAGCTACATAGAAAATCTAGAAGCAATTTTTTTGCCAAGATACATAAACGAAAACTAAATCATGATTCATGCATGCAAGTGTAAGTTTGTAACACTAATCATTTACAGGTTACTTACGGATATTGGAACAATCATCTTTTTAATAATTGTGGAATGAATGTGAATTTTATGAAGGTGTTGAATTTAGTTTGTCGTTAACGTCGAAGTTTCATTATGAGATGCGATGTTTTAGAATCAACGAATTATGATTAAACACTTAAAAAATAAAAATATATATGTTATTTTCTATGACCATATACATTCCACCGACATCGGACATTACATTGCTGTCGGACTTAATTATTTATTTTGTTAAAAAAGAATACAATTTTCCAATGGGAAATATAATACTTTTAACATTTCTATAGATATTTGTTGTAACTGTCATTTTATTTAAGAAATTAACAAGAAAACAGAGAGAAAAACGTGTAATATCGTAGGTTTAATTAAATACGTCATTTCTATTCTAATATATATATATAAATTTAATTAAATTTGTATTTAACAAGTTTTGATGCTTAAATATTTTTAAGTAGCATGTTATAAACATATTATTGGATATCAATCCAAATCTCACATAAAAAATTAGACAATGAATTATACGGAATTTTTTAGAGTTCAAAAAAAATATGTGCAGATTGATCACTTAATAAAAAGTATATAATATCATACTTTTTTGTAATAATGAAGTTGACGTGAACTTGCATAATCCAACAAGTATTAAAGTTTAAGTTTTTTTTTTAAAGTGAATTTAAAAAACTGAGTTTGGGCTCTATATTCGTTATAGAAATAAACTTTTGATGTGATTTTAAAAGAAGGTGATGGTGGTTTGTATCGAAAATTTTTTTTATGACTGAACGGAAGATTAAATGGCAGCACCAACGCAAATATATATTATTAACTATAAAGGTAGTTTATGAGCTATATAATAAAGCATTAACGATTTCTTAACGATATTCAAAACTAACAGAAGTATTCAGATTTAAGAAAAAGAACAACAAAAAGTAAAAGTAGACGTTTCTTTCTTTCTTTTTTCTTGAAACAGAACAAACACGTCTTGTAAAGAAACCAATAACTACAAAATTTTTCTCTCTCTTCTCTCTCTACAATTTTTGAGAGAGGGAGAAAAATTTTTCTTTTGTTGCCGTCCGGTTTGTTTGTCGGCTTTTGTGTCCGGACGTGATCCGGCTTTGCTGTTTCAATCTTGTCGTCCGGTTTATTCAGTGAGTTCTATAGTTATCGGTGTGTTCCGGTTTTGCCCCGCTGTTCTTTGGCGCTTTGCCCTCGTCGTTCTTTGGCGCTATGATGTCGCCGTTCTTTGGCGCTATGACGTCGCCGTTCTTTGGCGTAGTTTCTAATAAGTTTGTCAAGTTTCTTCCGACACAACTAGCTTTCTTCATTACGAAGAAACGGTGGATGTTTCAGAGTTTGGATTTCATAAGCCTTATCGTTCATATTATAAGGAAGTGACACCGGATAAACATAGTGATGTTAAGTCTCGCCGGANGAAAATCTTTTTGGCTGCTTACGTCATCGTGCTGCTTTGGAGTGGTGAGCTCTTTCCTTCGTATGGAAGAAAGGTTTGACACGTGGCCTTGCCTTGGAGTAATTAGTATTATATTTTAATAATGCGATTTTTCATCGCTTACTG
>OVAY01000365.1:0-64928 GCA_900406395.1 Kernera saxatilis
CTCAGTATTTCCATCTGGTCGATCGTTTTTCTTCTAGTCTGGGAACAAGTACACAATGCCTTAAAAATCGTATATCACTTGTTCTAAAGAAAGCTCAAGAACACAATTGATGTAAATGGAATGAGCTATCAGCTGTGAGAAACTTTCAATGTACCTCAGGTGTCTCTAGCTCATGAAAACTATCTTCGTGAGCTTCTTTATCTTCCCTAGGCTCTAAGAGTTGATCTGCCAATGGTGAGCTTTCTGAAAGTCTTGATTCTGTATGAAAATTACTGCCTTCCCCTTGAGGAGTTGACGGTGTACTGTTAGACTTGACCGCACTCGACTTGTCGCTGATGCTTGATCCCCCCAAACTGTTGTCTTTTTTCTGATAGTAAAACAGTAATGAGAGAAAAGGGGCAAAAGAGGCACCGCCAGAACCAACAAAAAAAAAGAGAAAAAGTAAATCCACTAAGAGGGGATGAGGCTGTGTGGTATCTCATGCACACCAGGAGCAGAATTCTTTTGAAGCACTAGGACACTGTTCGCAACAGTACTAAGTACAGCATGAGTTTATGAAATGCTCTAAATCAAACAAGAACAGCCAATGGTAAAAGTTTATGAAAGCCAAGAAATGCTCCTAATAATGTGCACCTTAAGTTTCAACCAATTCAGCAGTCCATGCTTCCTTGTCTTCTTTTCTTCTCTAAACGCATCATCAATAATCTCAGGATTCCCTTCACGAGAAACATAGAATTCAAGGTTCTCATCATCCATCAAGTCCCGCCTCTTGTATGGTAGGTAAGCAAGCTGGCCATGCATTATCAACTAAGATCAGCCAAAAAAAATAGTAATCGGCAGACAGGCTGTTGGGATATTGAAGATATAATGATTAATATCGTTTTAAGTAAAATATTTAAACCATCCTGATAAAAGGAAAGGTATATGATGTGCAAATGGTCCAGGCTAAACAAGTAATTAATTTTACCTCCTCTTCTCCAAATGAGTGTCTCCTCCGAGGATCAACACGATAAGAAAACCGCGATGTTTGTGGAGTTTTAGTAGACACGAGAATTAATTTTGTCAGCCGTTGAATTCGACTCAAGAGAGCTGCTTTAGCATCTTCCTCTTCTTCTAGCTTTTATAATCACATCAAAAGAAAAGCACGCAAAGCAGATTTCAAGTCTCCAAAACTGAAGCGCAATATAGTAAAAGTATCTCCGGTCCGTGGCAAAGTATAGGGATCAATGACAGAAAAACATACTTTCTGCTTCAGGAGAACAATATCATCTTCACTAATATCCTTTAGCTGGGAAACTGGCTTAATTCCTTGTTTAAACTGTTCTAACTCCTCCTTGAGTTGGCGAATCTCGTGTTGGTACTTCTTGATTAATGATTTCTCATCAATTATCTGTATTTTCATAGGGGTTAGAAATCAAGAAAGAACCTTCAGTGCAGACATGCACTGAGCTGAGAGAATAGATGTAGCTAATACCTTGTTCTGTGCAGCTTGAATCTCGATATGCTTTGCACGATGGGCAAATTTCAATGTGTTATGTGTTTCTTCGGAGCTGCTTGATGCAGGAGTCACTGTACATATGAGCTACCATATCCAGATCGAACAATCAATTAGTTAAGTCGATCAAAGGAATTGTTTTCTGCTGCCTATGGTCATGTCGTGTGTGGCATTTATTGCAACAAGAAGCTAAAACAGATCTCTGACAACACTTACAGATACACGTCCATGACCACTCAATGAGGACTGAAGCAGCCTGGTTAATTTAGAGTCCCTATATGGTACGTGACTAGCCTTCCTATCTGTAAGCTTTGATATTACCTACAAAATTACAAAAGAACCATCCAACTTCAGCTTCTGGGAGATTATTTAACATAATGACTGGAAGGCAAAAACCATCCAAGGTTTTCAGCTGAAAAGGAGGAAGAGAAAAACAATCTATGGGTGGATCTATTTCAAGAGTAAATGTCAAAGAAGTTCTTGAATTCAACTAAACTTTGAAAAACTAATGTTGCTTGGGGAAAACAGTCATAACCAAGAACTCACAGTCCCTAAAGTCAGCAAACTTTTATTTATATAAGACCCTTCCTTGCGCCTTAGACCACTGGTTGCAGCCTTTGAGCTCTCGGAACCTGCCAGGTCAATGAGGTTCTGCAGATATAAGCGAAATTGTGGGCAGTTAATCAACTGTTCACCTTTAAGTGTTCAGACAGTGCAATTAGAAACAGTTGATCAGAGTTGAAGAAAAAGTAAGCTATGTAACCGAACATAAAATCACAGGGTAAAAACAAAGCTATTTACCAGCTGCGAGAGGTGTACAGCTCCACCTTCATTATTGTCATCCAAGGGACTACTCTCTATGGTCTGCAACCAAACCAGTTTTAACATCTTTCAGAAATGGTATAGCTTTACTGGTAAATATGAAAAAAAGCCAAA
This sequence comes from Kernera saxatilis, assembly GCA_900406395.1. Lineage (NCBI taxonomy): Eukaryota > Viridiplantae > Streptophyta > Magnoliopsida > Brassicales > Brassicaceae > Kernera > Kernera saxatilis. The sequence continues at coordinate 2,432 of OVAY01000365.1, forward strand.
CTGTATAGCTAATATACTTAACATTACTAAACCGCTTGTTTTTCAATAAAGTATGACAGAATTACTTGAAATTTTGTTGAAAAGAAGAAAACAGTGTTTAATATCTGCTGAAGAAAACTGAAGAAACAAGTAGAATTCTTAAGTTTTCGGAACATAAGGAACACAGCCTGTTCCTATTTTCTGTTAAAACAACAAAAACTATGGTGACAAGAAACTACAATCTTGATTATATGAAACCTAACAATTTGGCGATAACCCATGAATTTGAAATATAAGTTTTAAAGTAAGGGCCAAAAGCTTTCAAAATATTAAATGATTTAAGAATCAAGTATGTTTTAAGGCCTTGGTCACCAATATTAATATATTCGAGGAGAATAGATTAAGAAATATAATACATCAAAATTGAACTTGACCACTTATTCAATATAATATAGTGCAAGATATGAAATTTGAGCTTCTGTGAAATTCCCTATAGAAAAACTTCATTAGTCGAAAGGGACAATGCCAAAGATGCTTGGATGACAATTGTTTAGAGTTGGAGAGTGAAGTGATGCTAAATAGATAATAATATTAAGAACTTCGTAAACAAACTTGAGAATTGAGATCGAACATTTGCTAAAATGTTGCGTGCCATCTAATAAACACCACAATTGTTTTTGCATGAGGGGAAAGCAATGATATAGCAAGTGCACAAAGAAATAAGCCTCTCCATGCTTTGAAAGAGAAAAATAAGCATACCAGGGTAAACATTGTATGGCTCCGGCTGCTGAGCAAATTAAAACTTGTGGAACCAATATGTCGGTGCTCTGTCATCAAACGAAAATTTTATCAAGATGACTTGCATGAAAAGTACTAGATTCACGAGAAGGATTAAGAATGAAAGAAAACTAGTGGAATCAAGAAAGAGAAAACTAGTCTTTAGAATTGCTATATCACATCACATAAGAGAAAAACACTTTTCTGACGAAGAAATCGTAACAGAATTTACAATGACTGGGATAGTCTCTGCTGGAGTCGTTAGGTTCTAGAATAAGCCTTTTCAATTAAAGAGAAATATGAAAGTGCCTACCTTCTCCAGCTGCTATAAGAGAGAACGCATGAGCAGGGGATAGCACAACTTCTTCTTTAATCCCTTCAATAAAGGTTCCCTATAATCCGCATTAAAGAGAGGTTCAGTGCAGAATCTTAGAGGGAAAGACACTCAAAGAAATAAAAGTAGTCAATTGTATTCTGAATTTCTTAGGCCATTCAAAAGTTAACAGGAGCAACTTCAAATCTAGTATACATGAACAAGAAAAATGGGACCCAGAACATTCAAATATTGATAATCAGGCCACTTTTCACATTGTATCTGCAGATTCCAAAGAATTCATTCTATTTGAAAATGGAACAAGTACTTTCAAGCATCTAGCCAAGAAAAGATGTCTCGTCTAACTAAAAATAAATGGTGCGCAAGGTTTTGGGATTCTATGATGAGCACTATAGTCACATCGAAAATGTTATGAGACAGTGAAATCAGCAACTATGCATGTTACCAACAGAAAAGTAAACAAGAGGATCCAAAACTGAAACAAGTACCTGCTCATCTTCTCTGATCCTCAAATTTTGTCCTACTGGATTCAGTAAATCATTGACAACCTGAAGTAAAATGAACCTTAAGGATATTAAGAAAATCAAAAGCAGAATCTGACTATCATTCAGCACCACTGGTGAAGTTGACGATAGGGAATGGAGAGAAGAAAAGCAGATAGTGAGTAGCACCTCATTATAAATTTCAAAGTAGGAAACACGTAGGAGAAATTCTCGCCTTGGTGTCTGAAAGAAAGAAAAAAAAATGTATGACGTAGCTAGCACTTAGGCCAGGGAATTCAACTAATCAACATTCTAAGAAGTACCTCTTGTATAATGCTGAAAGCATTTTTCACGGCTAATGGTATAATACCAGGAGATCTTTGGTCCCCCTGACATTTGAACCAAACAAAACTGTCTTCATGAGATAAAATTGTTCCTATGTCATGCACATCTTTGAAGTCACAAGTAAACATGGTCTCTACAACGAAGTGTGTAAAATCATTCTTAGTGAATCTTACATGCATAGTGTGAGTTTTTCCACTGCTTGTCACTCCGTATGCAAAAATGGTCCCTGTGGTTGGATTAATACTCAGAGTCACTAAATGAAAATCAAAATTGGCAAACAAATCTAACTCAAAATTGTTCTAGAGACTAAAACAAGCACCAGATACAGTCTGCCAACTCAAAGATCTCATGTTCCAAATGAATGGTCAATGCAAACTGTTCATGATACTGGTGCTCGGGGTATGCTTTGATATATAATATAAATATCTTTTACTTTTCCAAGAATAAAGTCTTAACTAGATCGGCCAATAAAAAGTGTTTACGCCCATACCATTGGTCCCCTCCATAGCACCATTAACGACATGCTGAGCAGCAACATCATAGACATGGCGTGTTGTCGTTGTAGGTCCAAAAACACGATCTGCAAGAAAGGACAAAACTTCAAGAAACAATATGGCAGACTGGAATTTGACATCTAGTTTAATTTAGGCCTTAATTCATGATGCATGAAACTTCAGTATATGCCACAATACTTTTATACCTCATTTGGTATTCATGAGTGATGCAATGCTCTACGTACAACATTTATGATGCTTACAGAAACTCGTGACACTAGCCAGGGTGTTAAGACTAACCATAGGCATAAGCTATTGATTGATTATGCTCATTCCGCACAATTGTTTCCCCATCTGCATACCATGCAATCTCTTCCCCTTGGCGGATTTCCCTTGGACTTCAAGCATAAAACAATGTCAAAATTCAGAGAACGAACATCAACTCAGTGTTTGAAGCCTATACAGTGAATCACCATTCACCTGAGTGGACGGAAACGAACTGTCACTGTGACATTTTCTTTGGACTGCGAAGCAGTATGCGGAACCCTTCCTGTATTATGTAACAGAGGCTTGCTTCGAGCAGATGAAGAAGTAGGGGAGCTATGGCTATCCACAGATGTCTCCGGATAAAGTTTTGAGGATGAGGTTGTTGAAGATGCAGGGGAATCAGGAGCCAGTAACTTGCTAGACCCAGCTTTTCTAGACTTTGATACTTGTCTAGATGCCATCAGAAACAAAATTCGAACTTTCCGCAGACTCAAAAAAGAAGCAGCAAGTATATACATTTATCAATAAACAAAATCAGTAATTCTCCTTTAAGATATACACAATGTACAGACTGAAATGGTTCAAACAGAATTATGCTTGAGTTTCTGATGAGCTAAAAACTCCAAATTGTATATCTGTTTTGCCAACTGAGCAGAGGATACTCCACAAGAAAACACATAGAGCTACAATCAAATTTGAACGAGAGCACTGAAATGGGCAGCTTCCAGGAAACCAAAAAGCCAAAAAAAAAAAGCTTCAGCCTTCAGGGTTCTGATTTCTTCACAGTTTATGCCTCGACGAAAACAATTTGAAAAGAAAAGAAAAAAGATACAAACAAGGAGAAAACAATGTAAGATTAATTGCTAAGCGAATCAGAGAATCACAATCGCAGGAAGAAGGAAAGGGGACGAATAAGAATTTACCCAATTGCCACTACCTATGAACTTAGAACACTTGGACACAATAATGCGGGTTAAGTCGAGTTTTCCCAGGCTTTCTCAGGTAAAACAAAACGCCATTACAGAAAATTCCAATAGAAGAGACGAAAAAAGCCAGAAAATGGAGCAAGTGGTTACCTCAGCAACGAATCAATGTAGCATCGCCGCCGCTAAAAGCCGAATCGCATGCAAAAGAAAAGAAAGGAAAAAGGAGAGAGAGAGAGTGATTACGTAGAAGAAGCGGCACTTAATAGAAGTATCATTGTCACTTATCAGTAATCAGTTCGTTTGATTGCGATTGTAAAGAGGGTTTACTTTTATAATCTCGCTTGCCTTTGAAGCGATTATAGCTTAATCATCCTAAACAAACTAGTTGCATTTCAATTGTTTATTCATTATCCTCGTAAATTGTAATCATAAAACATCATAAAGGTGCCAGTTTTTATTATGAAGAGAGAGAGAGAAACAGAGATGCGAAGAAGAATATACATACATGTATGAATGTACGTATTTGCCTTCACGGATACTGCGAGGAGAGGAGAGCCAATTTTTCTCTCTTTTCTTTTCCAGAGAATAAAACAAGCCACGGTATAAAAAATATACAAAAAATATTGTTTTTTTGTATATTTTTTTATACCAAACAAAATGTATATATAACTTCTAAACCGTGGGTAAGTATTTAACTCACTGTGATTAGATATTGAAGTAAATCTAAATGTATTAATGGTTTTTACCACAAAAAAAAAATGTATTAATGGTGTGCAATCAGAAGGTAACAAAAAGAATATATAGAGAAATTAAATAATGAAAAGTAGAAACTGATATACAGTAGTTAGAGGAAATTATAAACTAGTTTAAAAATTCATTCTTTCTTGTACTTTGATTTTTCAATGGAATAAAGAGGATATGTGTTTCCTTTATTTTCCTCTTAATTGATGAGAATAATAAAGAAAAACATTTTCCTATCCAATTCTTTTCTTTAAAAACATGATCCACTTTTCTGCATTTAATTCTTAAATTGTGTAATTCCTAGCTAGGATGATTTGTTAGTCATATTATCTCGTCGTCGCGATTCACATTTTTCATTTTGTAGGATCCTCTACCTTGAATTGGTTGCTAATCCCACTTTATGTTGGTATCTATAAGATAATCTGTTAACACAAAAACAGAAAAAGAACACTACGAGTCTAGATAGAGGAGTCAGATCCAGAATTTGTATTTATTCATTTAAATTCACCATCACCGTTTCTGTATATATAAATGGAAGTGGAAGCTTATCAATTCTGGAAATGCATAAATCATGAAATATACATCATTGAAAGTTTATATAAACTAAATTTAAGAATAAATGATATTGTTTCATGTATATAAACTAGTGAACCTCTCATACCACACTCTATGGGAACTTATTTTTATCCATACAAGGCTTGATAGAGCTTTTGCTCATGATCTCCATGAACTGATTTCTACCTTTAGATTTTTTAGGTTTTTCTTTTAATCTTTTCCAGGATACCCCCTCTATATTATCATAATCAACATTACTACTCTCATCACTTTCTTCTTTATCATCTTTTTGCCTAACAGTTCTTTTAGACCTTTTTCTTGATTAAAACACTATTCTGTGATTGGTTGTGTTATTTAGAGGTTTGTTTAAAAAAAATTAAAGGTTTGAATTGGGTATCCGAGAAATTGAAGGTTTTAATTGCAAAAATATAAAATTGTAGTTTCCCCCGGAAAAAAAAAAAGTTAAGAGTGCTGGAAAGTCCAAAAGAGCCCATCTCTCACTACACTCACTCACTCGCCCACTCTGCAATTCTTTCGATTCAAAAATCAAATTCAATAAAATTGGAAGAAAAAGATAAATCAACAGTTGAAATTCGAAGAAAAAAGCAAAAAGGCTAATGGAGGACGACGATCAGCAGAAGGCTGCAGATCTAGTGCAGGAGCTTGTTCTTCGCCTTCTCTCTCAAAACCCTCAAACCCCTAATCCCGATCCCAATTCTCCCGCCTTCCACAAAACCCTTCATTACGCCTTCCGCATCCTCTCCAGCCGCCTCACTCCCTCCGTCGCCCCCGACGCCACCGCTATCGCCGAGTCCCTCAAGCGCCGCCTCGCCACTCAAGGTAAGTCCTCCGACGCCCTCGCTTTTGCCGATCTCTACACCAAGTTCGCCTCCAAGACTGGTCCCGGTAGCGTCAACAACAAGTGGGCTCTCGTTTACTTGCTTAAAATCGTTTCTGATGATCGTAAATCGGCTATAAACGGTCTCGATTCGTCGGTTCTGTTACCCAATTTGGGGCTCGGTGATACCGCTTCGTCGTTAGGTAACGGGTTTTTGCGCCGTGGAGAGGCTAAGAAGAAGGATTGGAGTAATGGGGTTCTGTTGGTTAGTAAAGACCCTGAAAATTTGAGGGATATTGCGTTTAGAGAGTATGCGACTTTGGTTAAGGAAGAGAATGAAGTGACGGAGGAGGTGCTGGTGAGGGATGTTTTGTACGCTTGCCAAGGCATTGATGGGAAGTATGTCAAATTCAACAGCGGAATAGACGGCTATGCGGTGCTGGATTCTGTGAAGGTGCCTCGGGCTACTAGAATTATGGTCCGTATGCTGTCTGAGCTTGGCTGGTTGTTTAGGAAGGTTAAGACTTTTATATCTGAGAGTATGGATCGGTTTCCAGCTGAAGAAGTGGGAACCGTTGGGCAAGCATTTTGTGCGGCATTGCAAGATGAGCTCTCTGATTATTATAAGTTATTGGCCGTGCTCGAAGCGCAGGCGATGAATCCTATTCCTTTGGTTTCTGAATCAGCCAGCTCAAGCAATTACCTTTCCTTGAGAAGATTGTCGGTATGGTTCGCGGAGCCCATGGTGAAAATGAGACTGATGGCTGTATTGGTTGACAAGTGTAAGGTTTTGAGAGGTGGGGCGATGGCTGGGGCTATCCATTTGCACGCACAGCATGGTGATCCGCTTGTTCATGAGTTTATGATGAATTTGCTTCGATGTGTGTGTTCTCCGTTGTTTGAAATGGTGAGAAGTTGGGTTTTAGAAGGGGAGCTGGAAGATACTTTTGGTGAATTCTTTGTCGTAGGCCAGCCGGTTAAAGTCGATTTGCTTTGGAGAGAAGGTTATAAGCTCCACCCAGGGATGCTTCCGTCTTTTATTTCACCGAGTCTAGCTCAGAGAATTCTGAGAACTGGGAAATCTATAAACTTTCTTCGTGTTTGCTGCGATGATCACGGTTGGGCTGATGCAGCTTCAGAAGCAGCAGCTGCCTCTGGGACGACGACTAGGCGAGGAGGTCTTGGTTATGGTGAGACAGATGCACTTGAACATCTTGTTACCGAGGCAGCAAAGAGAATCGACAAGCATCTGTTGGATGTTCTATATAAGAGATATAAATTTAAGGAGCATTGTCTTGCAATTAAGCGTTATTTACTACTTGGTCAAGGTGATTTTGTCCAATACTTGATGGATATTGTAGGACCTAAGCTTTCTGAGCCAGCCAATAATATTAGTTCATTTGAGCTAGCTGGGTTTCTTGAAGCTGCAGTTCGGGCATCTAATGCGCAGTATGATGACCGGGACATGCTTGACAGATTGAGGGTGAAAATGATGCCTCATGGCAGTGGAGATAGAGGCTGGGATGTATTCTCATTGGAATATGAGGCCAGGGTTCCATTAGATACTGTGTTTACTGAGTCTGTTTTGTCCAAATACTTGAGAGTGTTCAATTTTCTCTGGAAGTTGAAAAGGGTAGAGCATGCTCTTATTGGAATTTGGAAGACCATGAAACCAAATTGCATCACTTCTAATTCATTCGTTAAGCTCCAAACGTCAGTGAAGTTGCAACTGCTCTCAGCCCTGAGGCGGTGCCAGGTTCTTTGGAATGAAATGAACCATTTTGTTACCAATTTTCAGTATTACATCATGTTTGAGGTGTTGGAGGTGTCATGGTCTAATTTCTCAAAAGAAATGGAAGCTGCTAAAGACCTCGATGATCTTTTGGCAGCACATGAGAAGTACCTCAACTCCATTGTTGGAAAATCTCTTCTGGGTGAACAGTCGCAGACCATCCGCAAATCACTTTTTGTCCTCTTTGAGCTTATATTACGGTTCAGGAGTCATGCAGATCGTTTGTATGAAGGAATTCACGAGTTGCAAATAAGGTAAGTTTTGTCTTAAAATCTATTTGTAATTCAAACCAAAGTAGACTTTGAACCTTTATTCGAACATATTCCTCTGTATTAAGGGTCACAATTTGATCTTTTATGTCACCGGTTTCTTGCAGAACTAAAGAATCAGGACGAGAAAGAAACAAAACGCAAGAATCAAGTTCATGGATCAGTGAGGGTAGGAAGGCCATAACACAACGTGCTGGAGAATTTCTTCAAAGCATGAGTCAAGATATGGACAATATTGCAAAGGAATACACATCCTCACTCGATGGATTCCTGTCTCTGTTGCCTCTCCAACAATCTGTAGATCTCAAGTTCCTCTTCTTCCGGCTTGACTTCACTGAGTTCTACAGCCGGTTGCATTCCAAAGGATGAGAAAGTTGAAAGAGTATTTGGTTTAGTTGAAAAGGATATTCCACAATAGCAAGAGTAGAAGACATGCTCTACTTTCACTAACCGCTGACTGCAGCATGGGGCTCATGAACCAGGATGCAGGGGACCTTTGCTTGAATCTAGGTGCGTGGAAGAATCTGTTTCTTATTTATGCCAGTTATTTATGAGACTGCCTCATAGATTTTCTGTCTTTTGCACAGAAGGTTTTTTAATGGCTTGTTTCAAGGTTTGGGATTTGGGAAACAGATTCTTGTGTTGGTAAAATGGGGAAGGTTTGTGTTTGAATTTGTGCCATCAGTCTGATAATCTGCAGCTTTAGTTTTTTTTTGTTTTTCTGTTTTTTTCTCCATGTGGTTTCTGTAAGCTCTATTCGAGCTTTCACTGATTTGTATGATTTGTTTCGTGAGTTGGTTGATATAAGAAGGAATTAGTTGTTTGATAATATGTGTATTTCCTTACTTTGAATGGCTCCAAGCTCTCTGAATTTTGGCTCTCCAAAAGCTTCTGTAGCCACGGCCTGCGATCGAGCATTAGCATTAGCTCACTACAATTTGAATCCGCAAGGTTTTCTCATGCAATCGAGAACCTTTCAAGGGTCATAGAGATTATGTTATGACCCATTGGTCTTGTTCATCACTTGGTTGATATAATACCTTCTTTAAGATCCACAGAATGTAATGAACTTTATTCCCATCGATCTTCTGTTAGTGAAGCAGATGAACAACATTAAACAAATGGGTTTTAGATTTGGTAAGGGTTAGTGTCTCGAAATCTAAAGCAATCGTGTAAAAAAAAACACGTCATGGATTTATCAGTTCTTTTGCAAGTCAGAGAGACAATCAGACAACATATTGGAGGCTTACACAAAAAAAAATTAGAAAAAAAGACGCGTCGCCTGAGAGATTCGAACTCTCGCGGGGAAACCCCATGTACTTAGCAGGCACACGCCTTAACCACTCGGCCAAAGCGACGCTTATGTTTCAAGAGCCAGATTTAAATTATTTAGTCTTATAACCTTGAGTCTCCTAATTTCTCTATAAAACTATATTGTTATGTCTTGTTGTATGTCAGCTATTCTTTGACAAAGTCTTTTAAAACTTATCGATTTTTAGTTCTGTTTAAAAAACCTCTTTCACCATTCTCAATGTCTAATATATCAGAAAAGGAAATATAAAAGCGACTGTACAGAAAAAATAAAAGGAAAGAGGAAGGGGAAAAATGAGAATCAGACATATTTGTTGATCAATTCTCTAACTTCTTCGATGACAAGCCATCCTTTGTGACCTCCTATCACTTCCTCTTTCATCTCCCCTTCCTTCCATAACTGCATTCACCACTCAGTCCTCTCTTGGTTACTTTATTATTATCTTTCATTTACGTTTTCACCACTTTCTTATTATCAAATAATGCATCTCTGAAATTCTAAATTGTAAACAAGAAAGCATACCTGAATGGTGGGCATTTTCTGCAACACATGAATATATATGGAAATTGATTCAGATTTGGCAAAAAATACCAAAGAGAAATATAGAATGTGATTTATATATATGTTTGTTTGTTTAAGCATCTTACCGAAATGTTTCCACGCTTCACCAAGGTTTGAGGGACCTTGTTCACATCCACGTAGTAAAACCTTGCTCTGTTTTTTTTTTTAAATTTTTTATTCATTTCAGTTCACAAAATAATCAAACTTTTGCACTAAATCATTCTTGTAAATTGGTAACTTATTAGCTTACTTGTTATTGTATTCCGCCGCCAATTTCTCCAACTTAGGCTTCAAGTAAATACACTTCCGACACCAAGCAGCCATCCTGCCCCAAATATTTTGGCCATTGTTCATAAGAAAACATATATAGAGGCTCTGCCTGGTAAGATCGCATAATGGTATCATTGTGAAAAAATGAAAAAGTAAATGCATGAAATGGATTGGCAGAATGATTAAACGAGAAAAAAATGTAACCTAACAAAAACTACTACATAATGGTTGAACTCCTTTGTTTTTTTTTTCATTAGTCTTGCGGGATAAATGAATCTAAAATGCAACTCCCAAAAGAAAATATGATAAATAAAAAAGTGTGAAATCACGAATTCATTTCGCTCTTCCCTTCCACATTTTACCAATCATAACCATCTATAAAGAAAACTTAGACCTAGGTTTTTACCAAATTTTGACCACATAAATTTTGAGGTCCGAAATCATGGCTTCCTTTGCATATGCTCTGGACTGGGCTTGTCTATAAAGACCCATCTCTAATTTAGAATATGGAGAATATATGATTTTGGTATGTTTACCAATCAATGATGATAGGCTGAGAGAGGTTGCGTGCGAGAGAGAGAACAGCATCGAGCTCATCAACGTCGTTAATGGGTTCCATCTCCACAGTCTCAGGCTGCGATACGTTTGACCAGAAGGCTTTTAGTCTCCACTCTTTCTCTGTTTGTGTCCTCCCAAGCTTTTCATTGTAAACCTTTACACAAAATCCACACTTCTTCTCCAAATTCAAACTCTCTTTCCTCCAAAATTGTTCCTTCTTGTAATTACTGTGAGCTTGTCTCGTTAGCATTTGAGGGTTTGATGCCAAAGCTGCCATTCTTTTTTTTTGCCTTCTTTTAATTTTTTCAAAGAAGATATATGATGAGATATTCTAAAGTTTTCAAATGCCATAATTGAGATATTTTTGGTTTTGAGAGTTTTGGGAAGAGATGTGAGGAGATGGAGAGAGAGCTTATCCGAAAGATGAGTTGGAAAATGCCAACTATGAGCTGCTGGTGGGGCCAACCTTTCTCCATTCTTTTAATTTAATTACTATTTTCTTGTTTTAAATTATTTAGAAACTCTGAATTTTTTTAAATAAAAAAGTCTAGCTTATCAAAAAAAAGGAGAAAAAATTCAGAGACCATGTGAGAATACCAAATTTTGAAATTAAAAATGAATAGAATAATTAGTAACAACCTTGTAGACTTTATTGGCGGGTCACCGCTAATAATAAATTTTTAATATGGCCTGTCAATAATTATGAATTTTAAAAATGTATATATTTTTGGTAAAATAAATATTCATATTGACAAGTAGATGAAAACATAAGTAACAAACTTTGTAACTATTTGGAAGTCATAATTGCTAAAGGATTCTTCAATAGAGCTGGTGAAGTGCGTTTTGAAGATTAGAGAGTCGGAAGACTCGAAACAAGTAAATGAAAGGGTCCCACGCGCTAAAGACTTTTTATAAACGCGAATTTGAAAATTTTGTATTTTTTTTTCAAGAGCACTCTAAAAGCATTTCCATTAAAAATATTTCATAAAAATTTTCACATTAAAAATAAAATAAAAAAAGAGAAAAACTCTCACATGTCTTTTTCTAATTAGTTCAAATTCTTTTATTGATATAGCAAATACCTAATATTTTAAAATACCAATTAAATATTTTATATATTATTATTTTTTATTTTTTTAAAATTCATAAAATAAAATTATTTATATTTTAAGTTCTATTATGCAGAAGTTTAAATTATATATTAACATTATTTTTAAATTGATATTAGTTAATATCAATATAATAATATTAATATTATATTGATGAGAAATTTAATAAATATTTCATTAATTGAGTTAAAATTTTATAGTAAAATTCTTAATATAAAATATATTAAATATATTAATATTATATTAATTAAATACTTTATGGGTACCTCGTAGATAAAGATGCTCTAAAGACATTTTTCTCTTTATCACGCCCAACCTGCCACCTAATTTAACTACGAAATTAAGATTTATTATTCATCATCAGAAAATAAGTAGACAGCTACAAAATAATAGATGCTCGTTGAGCCACACCTGAAATTCGAGTCGACCTTTTCAAGTAGAAGATAGATACGGGTCGCTAGATCTCGCTATAAAAAAAAACCAATACATACTAAATAGATCTTACGTCTGAAAAATGCCTATACGGTGATACAATATTAGTGAAGATGCTTCCCATTTATCCCATATATTCACAATGAACCTTACATGAATATTAAAAGACATACATTGGATATTTAAGTTAGACAATCTCTTTAGCAAAAAAAAAAACAAAGTTAAGACAATCAACTAGAGACCTAGACAGAGCCGACATTTCACAAAAATCATATGAAATGTGTTCACAAATGCCACTAATTTTTAGGGATCACATTTTTTTTTATAAAATATTTTTTATTTAATTATCACTTTTTTCGAAGCGTATATTCCCAATAATTTAATATACTACAACTTTTTAAAAGTAAATAAATATTTGTTTCTTCTAAAAAAAAAAACAAATGAAGACTAAATTTTTGGTCCTATCAAGTAACTTTCCTAAATTTTATATTATGCATTATAAAGGTATATCAAAACTGGGTTAAGGGCTTTGAAAATTTCCAGAATGACCCAAGATTTAGATACAACTAATTGTCTAGATAAGAGTGACATGTAAATTCGCAGTCAATAAAAAAGAGAGATATATTAAATTGAGATCCTAACATATGGCGATTTTATTTAAGTGCAAACACATAATTTCCACATTATATCGTTAGATTATACAAAACACGACACTACACCGTTACAAAAAGAGGGGGTAAGCCTCAAGCATTCGTATTTCGTAACATAAACATTAAGGACCAAACTCCGAAAAATATAAAGCACAAATAATAAATTTAATTAATCAAGGGGTCGAATCTCGAACCACCGACACGTTCTTTAAAAGTGGTATTTCCGTAATTAACTTCAAACGCGAGGGGTATTTAATAGAAAACTCTCCACTTTAAGTCATCCTCCTAACGATGTCGTCTAAACAAATGGCCCTTCCTTCTGTTTCTAAAAAAGTCCTCTCTTTTTCTTCATACACATCTCTGCACTTTGTTTCTCTCTCTAACCCTAAATAAATAAAAGCATTTCTTTCTCCCTCTAAACCCACCCACCCAAAAAACACTCGTCACGCGCCACGAACTCCACACCCACATTCTACGTCTATGGCGTCCGACGCCTTCAAGTATATGCCGATTCACGGCGGAACGACGACAACAACATCCGCCGCCGCCGCCGACATCAAAAGCTTCTTCTCCGCCGTGAAACCCAGGAAAACCTCAACTTTCGCTTACGCCTTTGTAATCACTTTCGTCTCTTTCACTCTATTCTTTGCCTTTAGTCCTTCTCGAAACTCTTCTTCTCCTTGGTTCTCTAACATCTTCTCCTCTTCCTCAACCACTCCTCAATCAGACACTTCCGGATCTCAGTTCTCTTCTATTTTCTCTTATATTCTCCCCAATGTCACTTCAACTAAACCCACCAATAGATCTAGCGACGCCACTTCGAATTCCACTGACCGTATCTCTGTAAACGCCACATCTCCATCTCTCAATTCAAATTCCGGCTCCGATGTTGCCAAAAACACTACTTTGCAAGCACCACCGCCGGGGAATCTCACTCCGATTCCTAAAAACGAGACCTTTGAATCTCCGATCGTAAACAGAACCAACCCGGTTGCTAAAAGCAACACTTCTCATCCTCTGCTTTCAGAGAAATCGCCGACAGGACCAAGCAATCAGTCACGGACCACCACCGATGCTGTTCGAAATTCGGAAGCCGTGAAGAAAAACCAGACAGCAGCAGCTCCGGCGCCGTCGAAAGCACCCGTGTCGGTGGATCTGACGGCCACTTCCAATTCATCCACTGCTTCTACACCGGCGAAACAATCTGGAAACGGAGTGAAACAAGAGATCGAGAAGTGGAGTGAATCTCTGAAGAACTGCGAGTTCTTCGACGGAGAATGGGTGAGGGATGATTCGTATCCGCTTTACAAACCCGGTTCGTGTAAGCTGATCGATGAACAGTTCAATTGTATTTCCAACGGAAGACCCGACAAAGATTTCCAGAAATTGAAGTGGAAACCTAAGAAATGTAGTTTACCAAGGTACGCTAGTTGAATTTTGTTTGCTTAATTAACAATTGAATTTTATAGATTCATTTCTAATAATAGATTAATATATATGTATGTATGTATGATAAACTTGAAGGTTAAATGGAGCTATTTTGCTGGAGATGCTAAGAGGAAGAAGGCTAGTGTTTGTGGGGGATTCTCTAAACAGGAACATGTGGGAATCTCTTGTTTGTATTCTGAAAGGATCAGTAAAAGATCAGAGCAAAGTCTATGAGGCTAGTGGAAGACATCATTTTCGTGGGGAGGCTGAGTACTCCTTCGTCTTCCAGGTAAGGCTTCTTGATTTCTTTACACCAACTAAATTGGTTTTTTTAATACTTGTTCAATGGTTTTCATTTGGGGTTTTTGGATTCGATAGGATTACAATTGCACGGTGGAGTTCTTTGTTTCGCCGTTCTTGGTCCAAGAAACGGAAATTGTTGACAAGAAGGGAACGAAGAAGGAGACTCTACGGCTGGATTTGGTTGGGAAGTCTTCTGCGCAGTACAAAGGAGCGGATATTATTATCTTTAATACCGGACATTGGTGGACTCACGAGAAAACATCCAAAGGGTAAAAATCTCTCTCAATCTAGTGGAAATTGCTCTGTTTTTGTATTGTAATGTAGAACTGATATTTTGGTGTTGGGTTTGTTGGTTTAAAAAGAGAGGATTATTATCAAGAAGGAAGCAATGTTTATCACGAACTCGCTGTACTTGAAGCGTTCCGTAAAGCTTTGACTACATGGGGTCGATGGGTTGAGAAGAATGTGAATCCGGAGAAGTCCCTTGTTTTCTTTCGTGGCTATTCCGCCTCCCATTTCAGGTAAAGTTGGAAGCAATGTTTGCTTTTATGTTAATTGTAAGCGCAAACGCCAAAAGCAAACTGAAACTATGATTTGAAATCATAAATATTGACACTATTGGAATTGTTTTGCAGTGGTGGGCAATGGAACTCGGGAGGAGCATGCGATAGCGAAACGGAACCAATTAAGAACGAGACATACCTAACCCCGTATCCGGATAAAATGAAGGTGCTTGAGAGAGTGTTAAGGGGTATGAAAACGCCCGTCACGTATCTAAACATCACCAGATTAACGGACTACAGAAAGGACGGTCACCCTTCGGTGTACCGGAAACATAGCTTATCGGAAAAAGAAAAAAGAAGGCCGTTGCTATACCAAGACTGCAGCCACTGGTGCCTCCCGGGAGTTCCCGACTCGTGGAACGAAATCCTCTACGCCGAGCTGCTCGTCAAACTCAATCAGCTCGGCCATACACGACAGAAGCCTTAAAAGGTTCTTCTATCTCCCAACACTTGTTTGATCTCAATACTTTGTTTTCTATTAGAATGTGTAGAGTAAAAGAAAAGATGAAAAATATGATTTACCCGAGATATTTGCTACTATTGGTTGTAAATGCTTTTGTCACTACGATTACAATATTTAGCTCCAAAGAGAGGTTACATATTGATTTTTTTTAATAATGGATTTGATTCCAATAATCTTTGTTAGCTATATGTTTGATGATCTGAATAGAGCCTAGAGTCAAACAGAAAAATGTAAATGTAAACGCAAGAATTTGCATTTGGGACCATGAATGTGAGAGTTTATTGTGGAGTATATCGATCACCGACAATTAAATTATAAATAATTTGTCCATTTTTGGGGAAATAATAGGATCTGAAGACAACGGGTTTGGTCACGATGTTTCACATGGGATGGTTTGACTTTTTGACTAGGGAGGTCGTTAAAAAGTCCGTTAGGTCAAATGCTTTTATGAGTTCAGTGCGATTGGATCCAACCTGGTGCACTTGTTCGCCACGTGGCCTACCTCTTACCTGTTTAATTCTGTATTAATCTAAGAGTTTATACATGTGACTATTTGGTTGGAGATTGCAAAAAGCCGATATGTTTATGTTGTGTAGAAAGTAAGATTACGGATGCTTAAATTGAAGAAAACTAGAAATGTCTAACGTACGCAGCACGAGAAGACAAATACGAACCTCTCCACAAAAATTCTTGGAGACGGCTGCGATCTGCGGGAGAAGGCTGCAAGGTGGACAGGAAAAATCTGGAGCATTATTGCTTGGCTTGAGCGAGCTCTAGATAAGTACCATTCAACATTTCCGATTGTCGCCAAGGCCCAAGCCAGCTTCCTAACCCTAAGCTCTCTCGACTCAATTCTCCAAACTTGGAGTAAAAATAAATCTAAAGCTGCCAGTTTTCAAACCAGTACATGCAACTTAACCTATCCTCTACTTCACACATTTGACAACGGTCAATGTCTTGATGTTGTAGGAAATATTTTGGTGAGGATTCTGTGAACGAGAAACCCTTTTGCTTAAATTACAAATAAAAGTTTACAAAAGATAAAGAGATCAAACCATCTTTTTATTTTTCTTTCCTTTTTTTCGTTGTTTTTCACTCAATAAACATGTCAACGCTTTTCCTCCATCTGTTTTTTATCCGGTCCTCTCCAAAGAAAAACAAAACACTAACCGGATAACCGTTCTAGTCGTCTCTAAAAATAGGAGACGGACCCAAATTCTATGGAAAATAAATCTTAATATACACAAGATAAAACCACTCAACCATTTTCTCAAACCGTAACCAATTATTTCGCACGTGCTTTCAGGAAACTTGTTTCGCCGGTCGAGGCTTAACCGGGATCAAAGGACTGTGAAATGATGACGTGGACAAACCGAGGTTGTGAGCAGCTGACGTGGAGGGCTGTGGTGCTGAGGTGGCAACGCGTTCGCAAGAAGGGCACATAGTGAGAGTGGTGGCCGGAAGTTGCATGTAGAAAGGAGAAGAAGTCTTCAAGGCTCTCAATTCTTTAACCTCTTTCTGAAGCCTCCGGTTTTCTTCGGTTAGTGACTCACAGCATCTCTTTAGGTATTCACAATCCACCTCCGTCTGCTTCAGCTTTGTCCTATTCTCATTAATCAGTTACATAAAGGAATTAAATTCAGACAAAAGATTAAATAATTGGGGAAACTTGGAGCGATAGCAATTTTAAAAACCTAACTAAGAGAAATAACTTTTTGTAAGAAATTTTGAGATAAATTGTTTTGTCACTTTTCCAAAAAATGGTGAATAATGCATGGGCATGCAACATGTTTAAGCTCTTGTGGACTTATTAAAATAGGTGTAACATATTTTTATTAGAAAATTTATCAATGCGTAGAGATTTATTTGTATATTTGTATAAATAGAGTAGTTATGACATTTTGGCTTAATTATGAAAAAGAGTTATGATTTGTTTCTTATTATACATAAGTCAGTATAAGCAATTATATATGGTACGAAAAATGATGAGCAGAAGTGATATACATACTACTTTTGCAACAAAAATGACAAGAATAGACATGCGACAATGTGTTATTATTACTCGTGATGCATTTCGTCCTCATTCCTTTTTCAGAAATTAATCATCACAAAATATATTTTTCCAAGAACAAAAAAAAAGCTCCATAAAAAGAAAAATTGAAGCTATGAATTAATGATATTAAGCTAACCTGGCTCGTCTGTTTTGAAACCAAACTTCAACCTGACGAGGACGGAGATTCAACTGCTTCGCCAACGCAATCTTCTGCTTCTGCAATGTTTATTTTAAAATAAAAATTAGCAATAAAAGGCTAAGATTTGGTTTATATTTGAAAACAAACAAAAAAAAAAGACTACAAGAAAGAAAGAATAAATTTAAAAAAATGTAACGAATTATGGGAAACGAACAGGATTAAGGGTGCTGTGTTCTTTGAAGCTGTCTTCAAGAAAAGCAGATTGGTCTTTAGAGAGTCTTAGTTTCTTCCTGGTGGTTCCGTTTTCGTCATCGTTGTCTTCGTTGCTGGCTCTTGAAGCAGATCTCTCCACTTCATCATCAATATCTCTCTTATTGCTGCTTCTCTCATATCCATAACTCTTAATCCCAAAGTCCAATCGAAACGACGACGTTACGCTATTCGGCGGCGACACTGACATACTAGGCACCGCCTCCTCCTCTTCTTCCTCTTCCTCCTCCGCCACCATAGCTGCTCCCGAGAGCATTCTTCCTCCTTGCCGACCTGTATATTAATTTGGTTCTTTCTTTTTTATACAACAACAAAAAAGTTTGGTTTTGTTTTTAATTTGTAGGAAACCTTAAGCCGAAATCAAGACTTATCATCGAAACCTGTAGAAAAACAGGATAATTTTGTGTTCTTGTCACAAATCAGTCAAAACATTTTTGGAAAATGATTTCAACATCCCATCGACACATTTTAATAAGTATATATTATAAAAAAATCATGTTCTTTAAATGTAAGGAAAAAAAAAACATGTAAGCCAAATTAGATTATATGCCATTTTCTGTTTTGTTTTTTTTTTTTCATCTAAACTAGAACCCTTACTGTTCTCAGGGAGCCAAGGGGAGTGAAGCTGAAGCTGTAAAGACGGATCTACGAAAGACGAAACCCTAAATCCATCAGAATCTTTTGCCCTCGGCGCCAGTTTCTTCTTCTTCTCATCTTCTACCGACGGAGACGAAGAGGATGACAACGATCTGTGACCAACAAAACCGACATCTAAGCCCATGCAGAACCCAAGATCCTTGTCGGAAGTCGAGGTCGACGAGGCAGAGGGATTATTATTAATCTTCGAGGGCTTCTCCACAAAGGAGAACTTGTTAGTATTGTCGCCTAGACACAACGCTAGTTCCATCTCTTACGAAAAAAATAAGAGTTTGAGAGAGAGAGAGAAAGAACAAGAAGATCTGTTTTGGCCTTATGGAGTCATGACATGAAGTGAAACCCCACTTATTTATTTCCAAGTTCAATCTATTTTATTAATAATATTTATTTAGATATGTACACGTTTTGGATCCTCTACCTATAAAACCTGATTTAACAATACTAAAATAATCTTATTTGCGTTTTATAATAGTGTCGTTCTATTGTTTTTTTTTTTGTGTTTCAAACAAATATTATTTCATATTTTTTAATGTGATTTATCAAATCATATTTATAATTTACTCCTTACTATATATTAATAAATTTTTAATTTATATCACTCATTGAATTAGTGATATATTGATATATGTGTATATGTAAAATATATTAAAACGATTTTTCTGTTTGTTATGTCTCTAGCCGGTTAAAGTAATAAGCTACTAAAATAAACCAAAGAGAACAAAACATACATTCTTTTTGTTAAAATTTCTTGTCAATATATTCGATAACATATACCGAGAAATGTGGTATTAATTTGGGGTTAAGATAGAGTTAAGGAGATTGACCAACAACTGCTGATCGATTCACATACGCACGTGAATACATATCTCTCTCTCTCTCTGTATGTACCTCATTCTTCTTACACGAGACTGGCGCCTTGTGTTTATGTTATTATATCTCTCTCTCTATATACAAACATGCATTTATGTTTGTATCTGTAAGATGTAAGTCTAATATTGAGGAAATAGTATAAATTTGTATTTTATAAGAAAACAAAACTAGTTTCCACGAAATTTGCAAATTGGTATGGAACTCTTCCATTTCAAAATACTTTCTAGATATAAAAAGATAACAATCATACCTATATATCAGAGGGTTTTCATGGCAATAAACTCTCAAATAGAGTGAAAGCTGAAATTGCAAATAAATACAAACTAAACATCTGATTTTCGGACCCTCGTATATTTACATAATTAGTTCATCACAAGGCAGCCATTGAAGAATATCATCGGATAATATTGAAACAGTTTCATGTATTTTTACCTGATTTTAAGTATTCCGTTGAAGTAAAGTAGTAAACCATTAAGGAATATTAGTGATTTTCTTGAAGATATCAAACTGTTTGTTGAAAATTATTGAAGACCATAATTAGTTTGACCGGCCAGCGTAATTCTTGGTCACACGTTAATGATGGCGACTTTGAATTTCTTACGTTTTAAGAGATTTAAAAGAAAAGTGGAAGTTGTTGGAACAAAAAAAAAGGAAAAAAAATAATTGGAAGTAAAAGTAAGGACATAGTGACGGTTGACATCGTAGTTACTAGTTACCGTTTAATGCTGCATCTAAATCAAATTGATTTTCTTTGTTCTTTATTCCAGAATCAGAGCTTAAAATTAGAATTCAGCATTAGAGACTCATGATTAAGTTGGAACATAGAACTACATAGAAGGGAATGTTTCCATGAAAAATTATGCTCTAATATTAATTTACCGAATAAAAAGGGGGAACACGACATAATGATTAACTATGATACTTAATGATAAGAAGAATTAAAATGTGAAAACGATGACCCATCAAACGGTCACGAAAACACTCAATCAAATTAATTTTGCCTTTTAGTTTGACCAAAATTGTTATGGGCTCAGAACTTTAGTCATTACGGCGATGGTCCTAGAAAATTTTGATTAATGTGTTCTTACCCAACATCATGAATACAATTTCCATTAATTATAACATCTTTTTTAACTTATTGCAAGTTGCTTTCAAGAAAAGTTGTAGACATTAAATAGCTTCATTATTATGTGTATGAATGGTAACATGTGATAGATATGATAGTTGGCTTCAAATAGTACTTTGTCATTAATTACTAAAAAATGTAGGTTTGATTGATAATTCATGGAATAATCTAATAGTAGTACAATTCTGTAGAGTTTTACCAATCGAATCAACAAGTAGAATCAAATAATATTCGACGATATTGCCATTTTGTAAATTTACTGACCAGAATAAAATAATTTTTGTCGTTCTACATTTTTTCAGCAACATTCTTTGCCCTATTTATTATTTTATAATTTCGTAATTCTGTAGTGTTAATAAGCAAACCGTTTTTTTATGTTTTTTTTGTTGTGCTAAACTCCGTTTTTTATGTTTTCATTAACACATGCTCCACTTTCATATTAAAAAAATCCAAATATTTCCAAACTTAATTATTTGTATTTTATGTTTAAAAAAGCTGTATTTTAATATTTGGATTTAACAAGATATAGGATTAGTCAACGTATGAATTATGTTTTTTCTGTTGTCAAGAATTATGTTTCTTATATATATATTGGGTGTTGTAAATCCCATGCCGAGGGGCCCAGACTAATCCTATGTGAAAGGTGCAGTCCACGGATAGATCCTTTCTCCAGATATGCAAATGAGCCCGAAAACAGGGGCCTATATCCGTGTAGGTGTCCAGAAACAATATGTTGTAATTTTACGCAGTAGATGAATCGAACCTGAAATGTGTTGGCGTTCCAGGTCCGTCCCCTAACCATCTAACCACAAGATTATGCACATGTTTCCTTTCGCTATTTCGTAACATGATTTTAACCGATGTCGACGAATATAAAATGATACGAGGCTAGAAATACACACCACATTCATTCAACGCATGTAATATAGACCACATATGTTATACTAAATCTTATGGTTTTTTCATAGAATTTCTAAATTTCACTTGAGAGTAGAGTTATGGCTAAAACATGAATAGAGAGTGAAAGGACCCACACGCGTGGGACGCGGATGATATCCTCGACAAAAGATTGGGGTGTCATGCTTTTAAGCTCCTTGCAATAATTGAAGTCATGCATACTCTTATTATTGTTATTATTATTACCGTGTCAAATATTTTTGGCAATCTCTCAATTATTTTTCTCCTCTCTCTCCTACTAGATTAATTATTACATTCTATTTTCTTTTTATTTTGGATTTGATCTTTGCACCATATTTTGAATAACCAAATGTTCCGCGGAAAAAAAAGAATTACCATATAATGTTTATGTTTATGTGTATACAAACAATAATCACCAGATGTTTTTTTTGAAAAAAGTATAATCACCAGATGTTGTTCGACAGATTTATGTTTTAGTTAGAGACTTAACGTATCCTCTATTCCTCTGTACATATGTACGTATATCATTAACAGTTTTGAGTAAACTTAACCGCTTGTATATTTAGGCTAACAAACCGCTTGTATATTTATGTAACAAATAAGTTAGTTTAAGGATAATATAAAACCCCTTTAACTATAAAGCCCAATGTGATTTTATTAAAAAATAAATTTAAAGCCCAATTTAGGATTCTTACATCCTATACTATAATATATATATATATATATATATATATATATTTTAACCTTAATGCTGGTATTAGTATAAATCCCTTCACTTATGCAATATAATAGTTTTTTGTAAGCAACTTAATTTGACAATCCCGCATTAAATCCCATTGTGATCTAGTCTAAATTCCTAATTACAAGTCCAGTGAGGGTTATTGGCAAAGTGACTTTAAAGATTTTTTTTTTTGTCAACAGTGACTTCAAAGATTGTGAGAACTTAAAAAGAATAACGTCGTTAACACCATATATTTATCCAGTCATGTTTTAGTGATATTCCGTTTTTTTTTGTTCCTATTCAACATTTTTTCTTATAAAGCCAAAAATAAAATTTCTTAAAATATCATATTATTTTACAATATAAATATCTGCTCTGTAAAATTTTAAAAAAAAAACCTACTGTCACATTCTCTACCAAACATCCTCATTATATGGTTAACAACCAAATACAAAATAAAAGATAATGGCTTGCTTTAACCGAATCCAGCATTGATTCCGTTAAAGAAAAAAAATACTCCCTCTGTTTCATAATAAGTGATGTTTAAGGTTTTTGCACACCTATTAAGAAAATACAAATTCTTCATTTAATTTACCTTTTTTTCTTAAAAATATCATTAACTACAACAAATTCAACTAATGAAAAAATACTCAGCATTATTTCATTGGTCAAAAAAGTCAAATACATTTAAATTTTGCATAGAAACTACAAAACATCACTTAATTTGAAACAAAAAAAATCTTCTAAAACATCATTTATATTGAAACGGAGGTAGTACAAATTAGTCTATGTATTGAACTATTGAAGGCAAAGTGGCTATTATAATCTAGAAACAATCGTAATGATGACTGTTAATATAAGCATGATGAAAAGTTATTAAACGAATCAATAGATCATGAAATTAGTGATGATATTTTGCTAAAACTTACCTTTGAGTGTACTGTGTATTCGTTAATTGCTTTTATTTTATTTGTTGGTTGACATTTATTTTGATTGAATTAAAAGCTTCAAATAATCCGTTTACCAAAAGGAAGTCGAAGAGGAGAGAGTCACGTGACAATGCGCCTGAAGAAGTAATGATGGTGTTAACGGGTCAAAACAGAGTGATGTGATGAATTAATGAACCAGTGGGGTCCTTTTTGTCTTGCTTGAGAAGAGGCAAATCTCCACACAGGCAATCATTTGTTCATTGGACCCTTTTTCTTCTTTCTTAAAATTTAAGTTTCCGTTAATTGTTATTCTATTTGTGCATTTCTTCATTCCCCATCTTTACTCTTTACTCTTTACTCTTGTGGGGAATACTCAAGTGTTTAAAGTTATTAACTATATGTTGATACTATTTTAACTAAATGCGAAGAGAGAGGGAGAGAGACCATCGACTAGCTAATGGGCTTTTCGCTTTATGTCAATTTTACAATAGTCAATTTATTGCATCTAGTATAAATTAGTACTACATTCGACTAACAAATACTATAATTGTTATAAAAAACTTAAATCGATGGAATGCTAAATTGGAATCAAATCTCTTTTTTTTTTTTTGCTTTTAGGTAAAAAGTATTACCTCAAGTCATGGACCGTAAGTCCAATGAAAATCAAATGAGTAACCTCACACTCAACCCAAACCGCACAATAACTCATGGCATTTGACCTATTTTCCCAAAACTCAAGTTTTTAGTCAACTTGTTAACCTCAGACCAATGTCTATTTTGTCGCAAACTCCCTTTTTAATTTTTATCCTAGCTCAAAATCAAACCACCCAAAGACACATATCAATTATATATCTGATTATAAAGTACTAACATGTTTTATATATTCTAGTATTATTATTTTGCATTGCATTTGTTTTGTTTTTTGTATAGTTTTATGCTTTGTTATAAAATATTTTAATAAATAAATTATTTATGGTATTTTTTATCAATGAAAATTTTCTTAAGATTTAAATTTACAGCGAAAAACAATAAAGTTACTGTATTTACAACCTCATAATAACTATAGAGGAAAAAAGGAGAATTACATTCTTATTTAGCAGTTTGGCGTGGAAGAGGAAGAGGCCGCTTTATCTTGACCGCAAAATCAGCTTATTCAATTATTTTCTGTCTCCTAAAATTTCAAATATAAATTTCATTTGTCGGTGAAATCATTCCACAAGGACTGTAATGATGGTTGATAATTCGATTATACATGTTGGGCGGTTTTTGTGGTCTTTATTGATTGGTGATTCGTAAATAATTTGTCAATGATAAATTCTCTATTGGAGCCCACAAGATAAAGTTGATCTTTTTACCAAAGAAAAGACTTTTAATTTTCTACATTCTCCGTAATAATAACAAACGTCCATCAGAATGTAAGCTAAAGAGTACGTAGTGATATGAACAGAGTCGGTATTGAAACTACATGGGATCAAAGAAAAAAAATTAGAAACAGAGGAATGCAAGGTATATTATATTAACTTCAAATTTGCTCTGTTTTACTCAAGGCCGAGTCTAGATATGCAATTGGTGATTGGAGATTTGAAATTTGACATCGCAATCAATTATCATTAATTTATTTCTGAAGTGATTGAATTTCTTAGAATCCAATTTTGAAGGAACTCAACTCCCATTATATTATGGTAACCAGAGCTTGCGAAATAGTAAACAAAAAAGAAGACATTCTAATGGAAATCAACTTCCATTAACCTTCTTACAGTCTAATCTAATCTCTCCACTACTCCCTGTCAAGGGACTAATATTCCCCATTTTGATCATAGACTGAGCAAAGGTCTGAAAGAACAGAGTCTGGTTACTTGCAAAGGACGTAACAATCGCGATGGTGGCTGAACCGGTGGTAGAGAACAGTTCTTGGTCTGACTGAAGAAGCCCATTGTTGCTCTGAAGGTTGGCGAAGTAATTGTTATCGAACGCATCAGGTGTGCTCAGATCCAGATTGGTGATCCCCGATCCGCTCCCGTTTTGAGGACATATCTGTTGAAGACTGCTGAGAAGCGTCGAGTTCAGAGTCGGGTCAGGATTTCCCGACCCACTGAAGTTGAATAGTCTGTTGTTGAACACTCCGCATCGACCACGTCCGAACGTATGTGCACCTAGGTAGATGAAAACCACAAGAAATGGCGTTAGGGTTTTGTATTAACTTAAGTCGCAAGTTAACTAAACATGTAGATGAAATTACCAGATAAGGCTACTAGATCGTTCGTATTTAGGCCAACAGCTGAAAATTTAGATGTGATGTTGCTAAGGCCTTCAAAGGGAGAAGGAATGGACGAATTTGCCCCGGCCTGGTTTGCGGTGAGACTATCTTGTCTTCCTAATAACACAGTCCATGAAGGCCCTCCTGCCTAAATATGATCAAACGTATATATGAACATAGAAGTATAGCTTTACTATTACTAGAACAGAATTGTGATAGATAAAATGTAAAAGCAATCAAGTTGACATTCGAGAGTTTTATCTCTAGTTGTATGTGTTTTTGTTTGATATATGTACTTGACAAAGAAAATGTGATTACCAAAGACACGGAAGCCTCGGATGCAAGGGCTAAAATGTCAGAGCAAGAGACAACGCCAGGACAGGCGTTCTCAAGAGCAGTCTTGATATTATCAACAACATTGAATCCTCTAGCCGAGTTTGCATTCGGGCCAGCGTTCTTCTCGCTCTGGATGCTTCCACTGTCGTCAAGCAAGATCGAAGCGTCGCAACCCTTTTAAAAGAAAGTAGCGCTCTATAGGGGGAAAAAAATCAAAAGGCCTTTATGTTAAAGAGTTGTATTGAAAAAGATTATTGTACATTAACAAAGCAGTCGTGAAAATGAAGGCGGATGAGGCTGGCTCCGATTCTCGAGTCGGATTGAAGAGCTTGCTGAATAGTGCTGCGAACGATGGTTGAGGCGTTTGGGCAAGTCCCCGAGTAAAACGTTGCGTTTAACTGCGCAGATGGTGTTTCAAACAATGAAAACACGATAACAAGAAGGCTAATGATGAACAAACCATCACACGTAGTACTAGATAGATTTGTTACAGCCATTAATTAGGTTTTGTAAAAATAATGATAAGAGTTTTGATTAGTTATTTCCACTGATTGGTGTGGAACTTATGACTATTCCATATCGTTTTGAAATCATTGTATATATAGAGAGGAAAAGTTGATTAAACGCGTATTTCTTGACTGATCATGAAAGTGAAAGATTTGAAATTAAGCCAATAACTAGAATAACGTGTGTGTTTGTGTACTTAGTCCAAAAAAATGAGGAAAAAGCTGGTGCTTTTACATTTAGTTTAGTTAAAAGTTATTTGTCTTTAGGTTACACCATCTCCATCACTTGCATTATTGTAATCCTCCCACGCGTTTAGTAAAAGAATTTATAAATAGTTATATAAGAATATATCAGATTTTCTGATTTTGCGTTCATGATACGAAATCGGTCGTCTAGGTGATCAATATTTTTTTTCATTAACAATTGAATACAATAAAACATGATATATCCATATTTGAATCCAAAATCATATACATCTTTAATGCACTCAGATTCCCATGTTTAATCAAGGAATTTATATAAACATGGATAAAACTATGAGAATGTGAACGATTCTCACAATTAATACGCAAATTTTTTAGATAAATTTTTTAAAAAGGTAAGTCTACAAAGAACTGCTGCCTTCAAGAGTTGTTAGAGCTTTACAGCTATATTTTCAGAAAACAAAAATAGATGCATAATCAAGTGTTTTATAATGAGTTGTTACTTCACTGATTTTGATAAAGAATCTCCAAAAGTCTTACTTACGAGACTTCTTGAGATGTTCCTTTGACATTAAACGTGTAGAATAAGCATTCAAAGATGCTCCACTAGCTCCAGTATCATTAAAATGGATTATGATGTTTATAAAAGGTTTAAAAGAGATTATGTTATATAAAAATAAAACCGATGCATTAATCACTTGAGAGATAATTGACATATTGTATACTATTGGAAAAACATTCAATAATGTTGAACCAATACCCTAAACCTTATTCATGAAAAATGTTATTTTACTATTTTTCACATATATTAAGAAAACTATTAATAGATCTACTGTACCATTTATTAATACATTGAAAAAAATATCTCTCTAATTAATACACTAAAATAATAGGGTTAAAACAAGGTTTTTGTTCAAAATTCTGCATTGCAAATAAAAAAAGACATTTTTTTGTGAAACAAAAATAAAATTTCTTAAAACATTGGTTGTGAAAACAGCCAGAGTATAATTTTAATAATGTTTCAAATATCTTATAATAGTTGCTTCTAAATCTTAAATCAAATCTCAACCACTTCGCCGTACATTACTAATTTCTCTATGACTTTATAATTTTCTCCATTGATTGACTCTATACATATTAAATGTGATAGACCATAACATGTAATCTATTGGTCTGCATTAGTTCCGTTGTGTCACTATCAGGTCGAATATAAAAACAAAAATAAAAGTAGACGTGATACATCCCTGTCTTTAGGCATAGCAAAGTTTGATAAATATTTAAATTTTCATAAAATGTAAAACACAACCCTACCACTCGATTCTTTTCTTCCCGGCCCAACCAAATTTTATTTTTTACGAAAGTGATTCAGCTTACGAGTTTTTATTCATATATGATAAACAAACGGTGAAACTAATCTCATCGTTTTTCACATATCGGCTAAACTCACTGCTCCCTCGACGGAGCCAGATTTTAACTGAATGTCCTCTGCTTCAGTGGCTGACTGTCCATTAACCACCTTACAATCTTGTCTAATCTCTCCACTATTCCCTGTCAAGGGACTAATATTCCCCATTTTGATCATAGACTGAGCAAACGTCTCGAAAAACAGAGTTTGGTTACTTGCAAAGGAAGTAACAATCGCGATGGTGGCTGAACCGGTGTCAGAGAAGAGTTCTTGGTCTGACTGAAGAAGACCATTGTTGCTCTGAAGATTCGTGAAGTAATTGCTATCAAACGCATCAGGTGTGGTCAGGTCGAGATTGGTGATCCCTGATCCGCTGCCATTTTGAGGACAAATCTGTTGAAGACTGCTGAGAAGTGTCGAGTTCAGAGTCGGGTCGGGATTTCCTGTCCCGTTGAAGTTGAATAGTCTATTGCTGAAGGTTACGCATTGAGCACGCCCAAACGTATGCGCTCCTATGCACATTGAACCACAAGAGAAGGCATTAATTAGGGTTTAATTTGTTTGAATTGAGGCGCAAGTAAGTAACTAAACACGTTGATGATGATTTACCAGACAAGGCCACTAGATCGGTTGTATTTAGCCCGACAGCTGAAAATTTAGAGGTGATGTTGTTGAGGCCTTCGAAGGGAGATGGAAGGGACAAATTCGCCCCCGCCAGGTTCGCGGTGCGACCATCTCTTCTTCCTAACAACACAGTCCATGTAGGCCCTCCTGCCTGAACATGATCAAACATGTTTATTTGTAATATTAGAGATGTTAAAACGGTTTTTTTTTTTTCACCCGGGAAGGCCCCACTAAATGCCTGTGCCCGTCAAGTATCCTCCATCGGTGACGGAATAGTTTTTTTTTGGGGCCAAACATATAATTTTTTTCATTATTTATATTCCCTTCAAAATGACGCCGTTTTTAACATACATTTTAGAGAATAAAGAACCGCGAGTAATCTAAACCTATCAAATTCGGCTTGTAATCTATCAGAACTAAAAACTAAGCCCTTAGGCTTCAAAAATCGGAGCCGAGCTTGGAATCCCGCAGACTTTTAGCCAATATATATATGTGTGTGTTTGGTTTGATAGGTTAGTCAGTTAGTTTTATTACCAAAGACACGGAGGCCTCTGAGGCAAGAGCTAGAACGTCAGAGCAAGAGACAACGCCGGGACAAGCATTCTCGAGGGCTGTTTTGATATCATCGACAACATTGAATCCTCTTGTTGAGTTTAAGTTGGCGACAGCGTTCTTCTCGCTCTGGATGCTTCCACTGTCGTCAAGCAAGAGCGACCCGTCGCAACCCTTTTCAAAAGTGAAGAAGCAAAGTAGCGGTTTAGTGTAACAAAAAATAACAGAAGGCCTTACGACAATAGAAAATCAAGATGCTTATTTCAAGAGCTTCTTATACGTCAACAAAGCAGTCGTGAAAATGAAGGCGGATTAGGCTGGCTCCGATTCTCGGGTCGGATTGAAGAGCTTGTTGAATAGTGTTGCGGACGATGGCAGAGACGTTCGGGCAAGTTCCAGAGTAAAACGTTGCGTTTAACTGCGCGGATGATGTCCCAAGCAATGAAGAAACGATAACAAGAAGGCTAATGATGAAGAAACCATCACTAGTAGTGGACGAGCTTGTTATTACGGCCATTAATCAGGTGTTGCAAATAATGACAGAGTTTTGATTAATTTTCGGTGTACTGATTGATTCTGAACTTATGATTAATCTAATTAGTCATTTATATAGAGAAGAAAAAGTGATTAAATCTTGCCAGATCATGAATGTGACAGAGATTGATTTAAGCCAACATTTAAGTCAAAGTGCGTGTTTGTTTACCAAGTCAAAAAAATGAGAAAAGATGGCCCTTCTAGATTTTATATAGTGCGTGTTTGTTGATTTAAACAAAAACTTTTTTAAAAAGTCGAGTCTACAAGAGGCGTTTCTTTGTCACGTTCCACGAAAAGTAAATAATCAGTGAAAGAGTTGTTGGGGCTTTACAGCTGTGTTTAGAATTAGATGGAATAAAAAAAAAAAATATTGTAATTAGCGGGAAACCTAAACTAATCTTCAAAATCGGATATTATTGTCATGAAAAACATTTACAATGTCAACAAAAAAATCCAAATTATTGATCGGAGATGAGGAAACTTGTTTTTTTTTGTTTTTTTGTTTTGGACTAGTCATCTATCACTGAAATACGATCAGTGGACCACGCTACTTTGGTCTTCACGTTGTCTACGAGTCTTAATATTTTAGTAAGTACTAGGTTTCTACTTTCTAGAATCAATTGAAAATGGAAAGAGAAAAAGGGAAAAAAAGGAAAAGTCACAAAGAAATCCAATATTTTGTGGAATAATTTTAAGGATCAGAACATTATTGTGTCCTCAAAGATAATATGTGTACTTATTAGTCATTAGTCATTACACTAAATACATAGATTTAATAAAATGGTCTCATACCTAAAATTCAAGGCAGAGTCTTCACTTTTGGATGATGCTGTTGGCGTAGTAGATCCAAAAGGCGAAAAAGCAGAAACATATGAGAGGATACTATATACTAGAGAGCAAATTAAATTAAGTCCAGCAAGCGTATTCTGTACAACCACAAATAAACAGAGACTTTGGAGACGTAATGAAGTTATGAAAATGACTCACAAAAATAATAATAGCTCTTGCTTGATGAAGAAACACAAACCTGTTTCAAAGTAGAAGTTGATTTCCAGTCAAATATCGTATGTTCCTTGTTTCCATCATCTCCAAATGGAAACAATAACGACAAT
Organism: Kernera saxatilis; assembly: GCA_900406395.1. Classification (NCBI taxonomy): domain Eukaryota; kingdom Viridiplantae; phylum Streptophyta; class Magnoliopsida; order Brassicales; family Brassicaceae; genus Kernera; species Kernera saxatilis. The sequence continues at coordinate 33,093 of OVAY01000365.1, forward strand.
GGAAGATACACATCCTTTTCCACATGAATAGCAATAAGTGACAAAGCAGACCTTTGGGTTACGACCAGTCGTGTCCCACAGATGCACAGTGCCATCACACCTGCAGTAAGTAGAAGGTGTCGGCTGGACCTTGAATAATCAAGCACCCTCAATACCTGGTCTTAAATCGATTAGAAAGCCAATTAGTTTGATGACCAAGGCTCTGAGCTATAAATGGAAGCATACATGTACAAAGTGAACAACCTGCCCATTTGGATCTTTGAGTTCCGTAGCCCTTGTTCCAGAGGTAAGGCTGTGTGGACTATCAGATCCCCACCAACACTGACAGAAGCCAAATGATCATCTTTGCAATTGTACATCACGCCCGTTTTTGTACTTGTATGACCCTTCAACTTCTTAATAAGGAGCTTTCTTTGCAGATCCCAAAGGAAGACTCGGTGAACAAAACAAAGATGGTACATCTGATTCTGTAACCGCAGGAACTGATGATATTTGTGAGAGCAAATTTGTACAATGTAGGATTTGTCATGACAAAGACCAAGATTCCACGCCTTGTTCTTGTTCTGGAACCTGAAAGGTTTTATCTTTGTTGAATTTAGATTCTTAACCTCAAAAATTCTTTCATCAACCGTCGCAGTTTGTTCATCATAATTGCGTCCAAAGATGGTGCAACGAAAAGGGTACATAAATTCTTTAGTCCAGCACAACCTAATCATAAAGTATTATTTTTCTGCTCTTCTTGCGACATTCTCTTCCGGTCTTTTTAGGTGGAATACAATAGATGATTTCTCTTTAACTTTGCTTATGGTTAGAGAAATATTTTCTTCTCTTTTTGCAGTTACCATTATTGAAAACATTGGGAATCTTGTTGGTTGCATATTTCTTGGCCAAGTCATTCATTGTTAATTTGTTATACAACGTTGCAGGCAAGAGAGGGTAAGAAACATTCTTTTGACTTCCAATATATGATTCTTGCAGAGATATCGAAACCTAAAACATGGTTTTTCGATTTATATCTTCCTTTGTTGCGAATTAGGATACGACGACGGAAGAAATTGCGCTATTGATTCAAGGATCAAATAATGGTCTAAAAAAGAAAAAGCTGTGCATAAAAAAAAAAAAAAAAAATCCAAAAATTCACATCTTAAAAAGGAAAATCCTAGAAGATTTTAGCTAGTTCCTAGCAATCCTAGGAACCCACTTAAACAGTGACAACGTTAACCTTCGGTTGTGGTTGCGGTTGATTCACAAACGTCCACCAATCTCCTATTTCTTACACATACTCGCATAGAGCTGTCCATAGATACGGTGCATACGGATGACAACACTGATGAACCATGACCGCTACGAACCATAGCAAACAAGGTAGACCGAAGCGTAGAGCCAAGTGAGGAGAAATAGGATAGAGGAGCTCGAGGAAAAGAGAGAAGCCCATGGTGTGAGCGATGCATCCATAGAAAAATGACATTTCAGAGTGTGAGGGATTTTCGATCGCCGTAATCCAACCTACGAAACTTAAAAAGCCGGCAGAGAGGTAAGACATAACGAAAAAAACCAAAGGAAGCATAATTGTCACATCATCATCTTTAACGGAAATCTTGTGGCGTCTCATATACACGATCGCTGCAATGTTGAGGCTTAGGATGATACTACTCATCGCAATGTCGTAATGCATGTTCTTGTTCATACTGCAAAAAATCATTATCATAAAATTTAAGACGATCAGATTCAGTTTACATATATAAATATAATCAATCTTATGTTACATAGTATAGTAATGGGAAATAAAGGAAAAGTCATTATGGAGTCTCACCACCATGCACGGAGGAGGCTAGGAGATTCATGGACGTTTGTAGCATTAGGCTTAGTAGTAGTAGTCATGGCTTCTTCGATAATTGATTGGTTGTTAATGATGTGGAATCAAACTATGTCATAATGCGTAGATCCTTAATTATGCCTTAATGTCTATATAGTAGAACCTCTTTAAATTAATACTCGATAAATTAATAATCTCGATAAATTAATAAATTTATCCGGTCCCGAGTTAGCCAGTGTAAAAATTAACAAAATTCGATAAGATAATAAGATAATAATTTTTTTAGAATTCCTATGTAAATACATATTCCCAATAATATCATAAATTAATAATTATATATATAATATTATATATATATATATATATATAACTAAAATAAATTTTCTACGTATGATTTTAGTATTGTATGCTATTTTTTTTAAATCATCTCTAATTTTTTTTATTGCATCAAAAATTTCTAGTTTTCTCTATCTACATCCAAAAATTACAAAAAATTCTATACATAGCAATTGTTTGTTCAATGTTTAAATATTTGGTCACCACTCTTAGTAGCATTAATTTTTTTTAAAGTTGAATTTACAACATGTAATATTTTTATCAAGATAATTTAATTGGCTGTTAAAATACAATCTATAGCATTATTTTAAAGTATTAATCATTAATTTCAAGTTTATATATGTTATTTTACAAATAGATTCATCTACATTCATTGATATATCATTGTTTTAAAAATAATTTTTTGAAAATATGGACTAAACAAAAAATATCTCTATAAATTAATAAATATTAATTTATCGATAAATTAATATCTCTTTATATCAATAAAATTTCACGGTGTACAATTTTGGGAAAAATAGGGTTTTTTGAGAATTTGGTTGCGGTTGAAGTATGATTTCAATTTTTGAATCTCGGCTAGTTAAATCTCATGTCCTTAAAAAAAAAAAATCTCATGTCCTATGTATTATTATTATTATTTTTTTTTAATGTTATTTAGGGTAATGCAAGTTTTGTAACTTTTGTTTTCCCTTTTTAATTTCACCTGTTGACTGTTGAGGTTTTTGTTGTTTTTCAATTTTCAAACCCTAAGAAGAAGTAAGAAATCTAAGACGGCAATGTTCTCCAGAGTGGTTAACACAACTCCTCTTACTCCGTTTCCTCCTCTCTCAAAGCCGGGCAATGCATCTCCGTCTCCGCCTCCGTCGCAGAGTCTCATTCCCCATCGCCTCCTGCATCAGTCCACCACTCCCGCTCCGCCACAAGCCTCTGCTTCCGTGCCGCCACATGCTCCTTTTGGGACTCCTCCTCCTCCTCCTCCTTCTCCAGGTAAGTCTATCGCCTTCATCCTCTCAATAACCCTTTATTTCTCTGTCGCTTGGGATTATAGTTCTTCGTCATCTGTGGACATATCTCAATTTCACATCCATGGTGGAATGAGTATGAGTTGGTATATGGGAATCATGATCCCTGAAAGCTGGATCTATTGGAGGACGAGGAAATTAGGTTTTCATTCCAATTATTAATTAACAATTGTTGTCTCTTGAAGAAATGTATACGATTGCATCATTTCCCTTGTTCATCGCTGTTTCAGTCTCTACTACTTTGCTCTAATTTTTGCCTTTTTTCCACCAATCTTTGTCTTTTTTTGCAGGAGCTGTGGAGATATTGATGCATAAGACTGTCTTAAATTGTTACTGTCAGAGGTTAGGCATACCACTCCCAGTGTATCAAACTGCATCTGGAGGTTGTGGTCATGCTATGAGATTTAGATCTACTGTTTCTGTTGGTGAAAAGACCTTTGCTTCCCCAAATATATTTGGGACCCGGAAATCTGCAGAGCAAGATGCTGCTAAGATTGCATTACAACATCTACAAAATGGGGATGAAGCTAGTGCTACAAATCTTGACGTGGATCTCCGCAAGGTTTGTTATCTTCCTTTTTATGTTTCTGATTAGGAATAAGTAATGGCTTGTCTAGAGAGTTATTACAATTGGTAAGTCACTGAGAATATGTGATAGCATTTAAGAAGGAAGGATGTTATAGCAACAACATATAAAGCAAGGACGTACACAAGAAAACTATTATGCTTTCATTAAATATGTCAGATATTGAGAAAATCCTAGAAATTATCCTTTGGTTAATAAATCTTATACATGCCCTGAGTTTGATGTCTGATTGGGGTTTTGATTTCTGCTTCTTCAGAGTGGAAACATTTAGAAATTGAAGCGAAAACCACACTTATGATAAACGCATTGGTATACAGTCTGAGGCAGACAATTGTTGAGCGCCCTGCCCTTCAGATGTGGCCTTTTGCATTTACTGGACATTTTTATTTTCTTCTGGTCAACCATCATTCTTCTTAAAAACAATGAGTTTTTGGTCATGTGACCTAATACTTTGCAATTTGATTAGTTATGAAAATATTCTGCCACAGCTGATTTCTTTTTGATATTTTTGCAGCTCGTGTTTCAGGACAAACCTCGCTGCAAGATGATAATAAATGAGTTTCAAGCCAAGATGAGGATGGAATGCGCATATATGACAGTTCAAGTTGAAACGCCTCCTGTCTTTGTTTCCTCTTTAGTACTAAATGGTACTTGTTATAGAGGCGAAGGTGGTAAGAATAAGAAAGAAGCTGAGCAGCTAGCTGCAGTTGCAGCTATCCTCTCCCTTTTAGGTAAGCACTTATATTCTAAAACAAATAAGCAAGAACAAAGAATATGTCTCATGGGATATTGATCTTTTCTCTTTTAATTTTTATTTTTGTATATTTCAATTTTGTTGGACCAATGAATACCTTTAATTGTTATAGATGATCCTACATATGCTACACCGATTTCTAAAGTTATCAAGTCCAACTGTAATACTGGTCCTGTCTTTAATGAGCTCAAGGACTTTCCAACCGGCAACAAGTTTAAGACTACCACTTTCAACAGTGATGCAATGCCTCTTACTCAGCAGGCCTCCTCGATAGGGCAAAGCAGTTTCAGAGTCTTTAATGAAAAAATGCCGACATCAGTAGCCTTACAGGGTAATATGATAGAGGAGCAAAGGGGTAAGCAAGATTTACTAACTTCACTGTCTCAGACAGAGAATCAAGGTGGTCAAGGAGTCTTGGTTGATGAACAAGGTGTGGCTGGTCACCGGACTGAAGCAGTGACCATTTCAAGGTGTTCTTATGTACATCTGCCTAGAACTTCACCATTTTTCTCAAAACCACAACATGAATTCAAATTGCCAGAGGCAGCACAACCGGCTTCTCGGCAAATCAGGGTTCCAATAGAGTATGTGCCACCACCAGCACACAATCTGGCTTATGATTCGAGCTCTTCCAAAAGGAGAGGAAATAGCTTGCAGAATGCAAACGAGATTGCGAGCTGAAAACAAGTTGTACTAGCTCACTTCTTTTCTTGCGATGGTTTAAAAGTAATTGGTTTCTTGTTTTGTGGTATATATGGCAGCTCTGCCGGCTGCAGTGATATCCGTTCAGAATGATAACGCTCTGAAATGTTAACTTTGGTTGGATTCGTCGGATTTAAGAAGATTATCTGGTGCATATTATTCAGCTTTCTTGGTTATGGAAGATATGTGTTGAATATGTCGGGCAAGATTAGATATCTTGTGGAAATTTATTTGGTTATTTACTTAATTTTTAGGTAAATCCTTTTAAAAATCACTTTTCCTTCAAAACTCAAGAGACATTTGTTTTGGCCCTAATGAGATTTCGGTTTGATTTGGATCGTGTTAAGAGAAATTTTGCCAAAATAATTTACTTAAATTTGTGAATAGTCTATAAAAGAAAACTTCTCCATTATTGTTCCTTTTCAATATCTGGTCATCACATCTACATTGTTTTAGCCGATCGGATCCAATTATGCTAAATCTTTTTTAGCTCATTCTCTTTGGTTCGCTCTTAAGAGTGTCATCACCAACTCCCATGTGCCCTTAAATCCAATAATTCACTCTGCTTTTGGACTGTCCAAAATATTCTTTCTGATTATTTACATCATTACTTCTTCATTAAGCTTTTACCCATATTTCTATAAACAAATCAAAATCATTAATATTTCAATCTTTTTTAGAGAACTTGCAAAAAATAGCAGACATATATATACTTTTGTTCATTTCTAAAAATAGAAGGTGGAGATCAGGATATTTTGTTATAAAAATTAATGAAAATCAAAAAAAAATCATCTAACCTTTTACAAAACTCTTTTCTCCTAATTCTCTTTTAGAGAAATGTGTGTCTAAATTTCTCACTTTTTACTACTCTATGAATCTATGATTCAAGTAGAGAGTATTTTCTGAAAGAAAAATCCGGTGATTATTATACTAAACTCCAGTATAATCAATTTGTTGCTGATAGCCTCTCAAGCCAGTACCAGATAGAAGTCATTATAATAAGAACCAGTTGTAGCTTTAATTGAAACTTCACATGTTAGCGTGTGCAAAAGAAGGTAGGACCTCCTTAGAAAGTAGATTATATATATATATTATTATGATATCATAAAGAAGAAACCAATAGAGTAAAACTGATTAAAAGTAATAGATACTGCTATTATTATTTTCTATTTATCTAGGCAGTTCATTACATATGAGTATTTATGTTGATCAAACACAACCACAATTTTAAATAATATGTTATTAGATATATAATTTGTAAATAAATTAAATGTTTAAGGTTATTCAATTAATGATTTTGGCATACAACTTTTTTTTTTTTGGTATCAATGTTAAGTAGAAATGTAGCATACACCAATTTTAACAAATACTGAAGAATTTCTCTATTAAAAACACAAATCTTAAGTGCTCCCAAATATTTGGAAATCCATTTTAAAATCAAATAAATCTATGTAGATTAAAATTTTCTTCCGTAAAATAAATACTCCCTTATTTTCCAATTTATAACCACATAAAACTTAATTAATTACATATAAATTTATAATTATAAACATATCAAGATTTCACTAAGAGTTTCCAAATACTAAAGGCATCATCTAAGATTTGATTTTTGTATTTTTCTTTGATTAGAAAAGTCCTTGAGGATTTGTCAAAATCTTTAGTTTAGTTTCTAACTCATTAGTCAATACTTATCAAATAGCAGGTAATTCCAACGAAAATTTGAAAATGTTAATAGTACTAAACCAATGACCCGTTAAAAATAGGGCCAGGTCAACTCTTTCTTACCGAGAAGGCGACCAATACAATCAACATTTTGCACAAAGACATTTCTTTTATCTATTGTTGAAAAGTAAAAACCAAAATCCCAAATATATAATTAAGTTAGGGATAAGTTATTAGTCGAATAATGGACTCGAATTTCGAGGAAACTATTGTGCTTGACGATGAATCCCTTGTTTAATCCCAAACCCATTAATTTAAAAAACCACCTACATATTTAACTATACCAATCTCTGGAGCTGCAGAACTCCAAAAACACATTCACGCACACAAAAATGATTTTTTCTCTAGCGTGCAAGCTCCTGTTCTTGATTCTAACTCTAGCTTGTAAGATCCAAACACAAGTGAAGTGCTTGGAGTTCGATTTCCCAGAGTTTAACGAGAGCAATGAATTAGACTTGATCCGAAATAACTCATACATCGTCCTTAAGGCGATCCAAGTGACTCCTGATGTTCAAGGAGGCCCTCTCACAAACCACGCGGGCCGCGCGCTCTACAAGGAGCCTTTCAGGCTATGGAGCAAAGACAAGAAAGCTACTTTCAACACCACTTTCGTTCTTAACATCTTGAACAGAACCGATCCTGGAGGCGAAGGCCTAGCCTTTGTTCTCACACCCGAGAAGACCGCTCCTCAGAACAGCTCGGGTATGTGGCTCGGTATTGTCAACGAAAGGACAAACAGGACTCTCGAGTCAAGGATCGTTGCGGTTGAGTTCGACACAAGAAAGAGCCATCCCGGTGATCTTGATGGAAACCATGTGGGTTTAAATGTGAACAACATCGATTCGGTTGTTCAAGAATCCTTGAGCAGTCGAGGGATCACGATTAGTTCCGGAGTAGACTTTACCGCGAATGTGCGGTACGACGGTACGAATCTATCGGTTTATGTCTCAAGAAACTTGGAGGTATATGAACAGAGGAACTTGGTGTTTTCAAGGGCGATAGATCTCTCAGCCTATCTTCCGGAGACGGTTTACGTTGGATTTACGGCTTCCACAAGCAATTTTACGGAGCTGAATTGTGTAAAATCATGGAGCTTTGAAGGTTTAGAGATCGATGGAGATCGAGATATGTTATGGCTCTGGATCATTATCCCTGTTGTGTCTGTTGTTGTAATAGGAGCTTTCTTAGGGGCATTGTATTTGAGATCTAGGTCAAAGGCTGGGGAAACAAACCCGGATATAGAAGCCGAGCTAAATAATTGCGCTGCAAACCCGCACAAGTTCAAGCTGAGAGAGCTGAAGAGAGCAACGGGAAGCTTCAGCCCGGAGAACAAACTCGGGCAAGGCGGGTTCGGGATGGTGTTTAAGGGAAAATGGGAAGGTAGAGACATAGCTGTGAAAAGAGTTTCCGAGAAATCGCATCAAGGGAAGCAAGAGTTCATATCCGAGATCACAACGATCGGTAATCTGAATCATAGGAACTTGGTGAAGTTATTGGGATGGTGCTACGAGAGAAAGGAGTATCTTCTGGTTTATGAGTATATGCCTAACGGAAGCTTGGACAGATACCTTTTCTTGGAAGACACGGCAAGATCAAACCTAACATGGGAGACAAGGAAGAACATTATAAGAGGGCTATCTCAAGCTTTGGAGTATCTTCACAACGGATGCGAGAAGAGAATACTTCACAGAGACATCAAAGCGAGCAACGTAATGCTGGACTCAGATTTCAACGCGAAGCTAGGCGACTTCGGGCTTGCAAGGATGATTCAACAAAGCGAAATGACGCACCATTCAACAAAGGAGATCGCTGGAACACCGGGGTACATGGCTCCAGAGACTTTTCTCAACGGGAGAGCCACGGTTGAAACGGATGTGTATGCGTTTGGAGTTCTAATGCTCGAAGTAGTCTCGGGGAAGAAACCGAGTTACGCCATGGTCAAGGAGAACCAGAGCACTTACAACAACAGCATTGTGAATTGGCTATGGGAGCTATACAGAAACGGAACCATCATGGAAGCAGCGGATCCGGGAATGGGAAGTTTGTTCAATGAAGAAGAGATGAGAAGCTTTTTCCTCTTAGGACTAGCTTGTTGCCACCCGAATCCGAACCAAAGACCGTCCATGAAAACGGTTTTGAAGGTCTTGACCGGAGAGACTAGCCCACCCGACGTGCCTACAGAGAGACCGGCTTTCGTGTGGCCAGCGATGCCTCCTTCTTTCAGTGACGTTGACTACTCTCTTACAGGGAGTCAGATCAATTCGCTCACCGAGCTTACTGGTCGATGATATCAATGTTTTTCTGTGTATTCTTCAAGAAATTATTCGCTCACCGCCACATAATTTTATCGTCAATTAAGAAATTGTCCTTCCATTCCACGATTTTTTTCCAATTTAATCAAAATTATTTTTGTTTTATTCCACGATTACAAGGTGTTACAACTTACAAATGACAGCTTGCAATAAAAATGCAAATGGAAACATTAGGATATTTCGATTATTCGCATACAAATGAGATTACCTACAATTTTGTATCTAAAATCAACGTGTTGGCACAAAACCGATCCTATATAAGTTTCAATTCCGCAACAGCCGTGTTCAGTTTTTTTAGCGTATATCTCTGGGAGTAAAATAAAATGTAAAAATTTAAGAGAAGAAGATACTGAACTTGGAAGGTCCAACGGTATGAGAAAAACCTTTAATGGACAATTCAGGAACAGTGGCTTTCTCCACCATAAGAAGCTCATTGTCTATGAATATCACAACCACCGTTATATCATCATGAAAGAATCTCCTAACTCCTCTCTCCACTTTCTTCAAATCATCGTAACTCATCTCTCTCTTCTTCGCAGCTATGTTTATCGCTCTTCTCACCAGCCTTCTCGCTATTCCCTGTGTTTTTATATCAGTGAGATCCCAAAACAGAAAGCCAAAAACCGGAAAAATTGACATTATGAATCTTTAAGACACGTACAGGACGAGGATGTTTGTTCACTGTGTCGACAGCTTGTTGGTTAGTCATGTGTTCCCAGAGTCCATCGGAAGCGAATATCACAAACTTATCACTTGTTTGTAAGACTCTTGTGTAGACACAGGGCTCTGCAGACAAAACCGGTCTTTGTAGCCCTTCAGGGAGATGGAACCGTGGAAATGAAGGGTCAAGAGAGAACTCTGGGCGTTTCAAATACGCATCCCCGATTGATCTAGATACCTGCACAAATGAAACATAACATTATCGTTTCATAATTTGATGAGCCAAGAGACAGTAGATTGAGCTGCTCAGAGTTTAAGCTAGCCTAGGACTGAATGTAGAGAGTTTCTCATTAATCAACTCCCTCTGGTTTGGCAAATGGAACAAGAATAGCAGTTTCATAGCTTTGTTCTTATCATAGTGTCAAGGGGATCTGATTTATGATTTGAGGGAAAAAGAAAAAGAAAGCCTTTCAAACCTGAATGATGCCTTTGATGCGCCACACACCGTGTTTGAGGACAACGATGTGCGAATCATCCGGATGCAGCGACCTAAGCTCTTGCCTAACTTCTTCCAAAGCAGCATTGTGATCCCTTGTCAATTGCTCAGCTACAACCTTGTTTGATCTACTCATGGAACCGAGCACAGCACGGGAATCCCCAACATTAGCGATAAGCAAGGCCCCTTTCCAGATAACTCCGACCAGACAGCAAGATCCAACGGCTGCAATCAACGGTTTTAATCCACAAGTCCTTCGCACAAGCGTGAGAAACCCTTCTTCAGTTGCAGAATATGCAGCCCTCAGAGACTCCTCCGAAATGGCACCCTTTTCTCTCGAAACTCCTAAAGGAAAATTTTAATCAAGAAGCAGCCAATGAACCATTCTTATCCGAAATTGCAGGAAAAAGGAACAAGACAAAGCTTCAAGCAAGTTGCAACAGACAAAGCTATAAATCAAGAAACAAACAAATAGAGAGACAAAGTCAATGATAAGCTGCCAAAAGAAAGTTTTTGTAATCTTCATATAGAAAGTTGGTAGCTCACCAAATGTCAAGTTGTTAAAAGTCAAGATTCAGTTCACTGTTCATCAGAATCATAATGAATTTAGGTTCATCGATTTCAACTTCTACCAAAATATCCGATCACACGAACAAACAGATTTAATTCCAAGAGAAGCGAATCAACCGAGATTCCAGAGAGGACTTGCTTGACTTCAAGCACAGTGATTCAGAACAAAAATATCAATGAAGGAGAAAAGACTAACTCATCAAATGGGAAAAGAGATGCTCAGAGATGTATCTCGAAGCTTCGGGACCGCCATGGCCATCGTAGACTCCGACGAAGACGGCGCCGTTTCCGGTCTCGACTTGGCTGTGATCCTCAATGACCTCGTTAGCTTGCACGACGGCCATGGAGAAATCACCGAAGGGATGCCTCTCGAGTTCCCGAGACCAGAGGAGCGAATCACCGGAGGAATCACCGTCGAAGTCGTCGTGATCATCGTTGTTATCATCATCATCCCTGTTCATACGGCCGTACCGCCGCATCGGTCGCAAACAAGAAAGCGCCATTCTCGCCAACCAGGAGAACATCCCTCATTTGCCCCCTTCCCGGAGAACACCTCTTTTAGGTCGCCGGAGAGCCACCGGAGATCGAGGAAGATGGGTTTCTTGATTCGTTGGTGGAAAATCAGAAGATGGATTATGTGGTGGATCGAAGCGGAAGCAAAAACGAGCAACGAATCGGGAAGCTTGGACAAAAGGCAAAATCAGAAGATTGCGAAAAGCAATGTTTATTTCTTTTTTTGATTTTCAATTGAATATTACAGATAAACTGAGAAAAAAAATTGAGAGATTTTGGAGAAAAAGGAAAGACTTTCTTTGGTCTAGAGAGAGAGTGAGAGTAGTTGAAGCAAAGTGTGAAAAATATGAGTTGTTTAAATTAAAGTTGAGTCTATAAATCAAAATTTGTTTTTCGTTTACTTTTATTTTCATATTTCACGCAATGAATGGGGAATCAAACGCGTCCCTCCTTTTAAAAAAAAAACCTTTTCTCAATATAGTTAACCAAACCCAAAAAACAGAATTTACAAAACTAAAATCATAAAAACGAGATCTTACCATTACCAATAGTAACTATCAAACCGAGAAAATGAGAAGAAGAAAGCTAAAATGGAAAATGCTAATAAATTTATTAGAATTATCATCTTTACTAATCCATAAAATTTGTTAGAGAAGAGAAAGTTATTTCCTGATGTGTTAACATAATGGAAGTGTATTGAGAAAAAGACGATAATGTAAGTGTATTAACATCGTAGATATGCCTGAGTCATATGGTATGTGGAACAATCTTTCAAGTTTCAGTTTTTAGAAAATAAAGATAACACAAAGCAATTACACAGAAAGCAGAACTGTCATCAGGGGGGAAAAACACACTAAAACGAAGTCCTACGATTATTTAAGATGAGAAAGAAGGTAGGACTTGGAAAAAAAACATCATAACACACACAAAAGCACGAGACTTCGAATTGACAAAAACAGAGCCAATAAGACACACGCCTAAAAAAACAAAAGGCAGGCCTTATCCACTATATCCCCCGCCGGTTCCATACCCAGTGGTACCACCACCACCAACACGGGTGCTATGAGCGGTGGTCCGACCAGTGCCAGTGTTCGTTCCAATCGGTGCGGTCACGGTCGTACCCTCCACAACGTGGCCGGTTGGGTGTCCCGTTCCGTGACCAGGCAAAGCCGACATCTGGTGGGTCCCAGTGCCGTGTCCGACGTGTCCAGTGGTCGAGTGAGTGGCCGACCCCAAACCCAACCCGGTTCCGGCTCCGGCTCCGGCTCCAGCGGCTTCTTTCATTGCGGCGTTGTGCTCACGCGCTTCCCTCTTCTCCATCTCAGCTTGATTGATCCTTCCTTCTTTCTTCTGCGTAGCCATCTGTTTCTGAACAGGGTCTCGTGTCTTCATCTTCTCCGCCTTTTGAAACCAAACCCAATAACAATCAGCAATAAGTATTTTATTTGATTGATCAAATGATAATATACAATAGTTACCTTCTCCTCCAAGGTGGCTTTGGTCTTGTCCATGCCAGATTTTGCAGAAGCTGCAATGTTCGAAGCTGTCTCCTTCATTGACTGCATTTTTTTCCAAATCTCTTTTCTGTTACTTGCTGAAATTCAAAGATGTTACAAAAAGATAGCTTATGATTCTTCTTCGTATTTTGTCCAATGCTTTGCTCGGTGAGCTTGTCCCATAAAATAGGCTTTGCGTTCGCCACGTGCTACTATATTCGGTAACTGTGATTATTATTTAATTACGTTCTTGGTGACACGTCAGATGGACGTGTCATGAAACAAGAGGTGGTAGGCTTTGTGTTGCAGCTCTTTGTCTTACACGTGTACGGAGCGGTAGAGTCGTAGAGGAGTTCGGATGTCGACGCGTGTTAGGCTTTGGAGACTGCAAAACTGTTAGGTAATTTTTATTTTATTTTATTCTTTCGGGTTCGATCCAGCTTTGATTGATGTCGGTGATTAACCGGTTACAAGATAGACCCCGGTTTTGTGTAACGGACCGAGATTGATTATTACGTAGATTTGTTCATGTATTGATGTTTCTCACTGGTTATATATGTTCTTTCTGGTGGGTTTTTATTGATAAGTTGATGGTTGGTCTAAATATTCAACAAAAATGGTTACAACATTTCCGAGAATTAATCTGCGAAGATATGCTATGCTAATGTGATAAAGAGTACTTAAGCTTTAATTTTATGGCTTACCATTTAAAGATTTTTAGCAACGATGGTAAATTAGGCCTATCGATTGATCTAAAGTTTCACTCTCATCAGACTTTAAAACACATTCGCATAAACCAAACGGGTAAAACAAGAACAGAGCAAAACTTATAAAGATAATGGAGCTAACATTGCCTCTTTATCAGAACAGAAACATAAACGGCATTTTCTCCTCTCAGAGTCTATCTAAAGACCAACGTTACTAAGCGATTCCTGACTTGCGCAGCTCGGCTTCACCATGCGCAAAATGGCATCTATCTCCATATGTACAGTTCCCTTTAGCAAACTTGTCACAGATCTTCGTCTTGAAATGGCTCCCAGGATATGGTTTCCCTTCAGAACCACCAATCCCTTGAGGTCTCCTGGCAGTAGCAGCAGCTGATCCAAGCCTCTCTATAAGCTCTCTCACCATCCCACTCGCTTCATTGATCTGTTCAAATGTTCCTTCTAGCTCGATATTCTTCAAGTTTGGGTCTCTTTCGTGATCTAGAATCGATAATTTCGCCCCTGTTTGACGGCATATCTGTTTGGAATGGATTCCACCTTTTCCAATTATTGCACCAGCTAAAGAAGCATCCACACTGATCTTTGCAGTAGCAGAAGCACCAAAGCTTGAAACAGGGCCTTGTCTTGGATCTCCTCTACCTGAGAATCTGCCCGCACCGCCAGATCCTTGCATATTTCTGGAAACTTGAGTAACTGGTGGTCCGAGATTTGTCATCTGCGCTACAGCATTGTACCCGCCAGGTACATAATGCAAGAAGTGACAATTATCACCAAACGGACATCCAGAAGTGCTGCAATACAAAGCACAATGCATCAGCAAGTTAATCCCAGAAAGAAATAATGAAATCTATATAGGCTATTGCACTAATGCTACCTTCTCAACAAAGCAATAACCTTTAGTGCAAACGAGATAAACGAAAAACACAGAGTAATCAAACAAATTCTCTTCTGACGTTTTAACAATGAACAATATGTAGCTCAACAGCCGAAAGGCTCGTGGATAGCTCAGAAAAAAAAAAGAGAACCTTACCTGAGAAAAATTGTTATAAGCTGCATATGCAAAATTACAGATTCCTTACCATCAAACGGAAGAAGAAAAAAACACTGTTTATAACGACTGTCAAAGCTCAAAGAAAAGACAAGTTTTGGTTGATTTTGTATATTATAGCCACCAATAGTGTTCAGTTCCGGAATTATACTCCATTATACGCTTATCCATTCCTAGGAGGAATCACATATTGTTTTTAAGTTGTTTAGGGATGAATGGTGATACGTACCTGTACAACAACTATCCACTTCATTAGCACAATTATACAATATTACTTCTTAATTTCCGGATCGACTTGAAGAATTTATATTAATTCAACCACGAAAAAAATGATTATAACCTGAAAAATTTTGTGCATGGCTTTGATTTGCTTCCTAAACCAGTTGAATTTGATTCCATCTCTGTTGCAAACATTAAGTGCTTTCACTTAGTTTAAAATTTTCTAAAATTTCAATAAACCTCATTTAGGAATATGATAGTTGGGACCGAAATGCCGAAGCTTTTCAGGGTTTAATGAGTATTGAAACTGGACTCAACGCCTTGAGTTGACAAAGATCATAGATCAATACCAATCAAGAAAATCCAGTATGTTTGATAGACGAACGCGCGGAATGTGAGAAAGCAATAGCAGAACACAAATGATAGTAAGAAACAAGTTCCCATATTCATAAGCTCTAGAGCTAAGATATAAAGCTAAGAGCTACAGCAGTAGAACCAGCTCTACTGAACAATTAAGGAAACTTCAGATTCAAGGGTTTTCTAGTAATCTCCCTAATGAACTTAAAGAAGCGAACACAACACAAGAACATGCCCAAAGCTTCCTTCCTATTAAACGCATTTACGAGAGAAAAACCTTCTTTTTCTCTGTTTCCAATAAAAGTAAAACGAATAAACTAGAGCTCGAAGACAGGGCACGAATCACAAAAACATTGCAACTAGAAATGAACAAAGCTAAGTAATACCAAAATTTCTCTCCCAGTTGTGAAGATCCCGAATTCGAAACCCAATTGGAGCAATAGGAAGGAGGATAAACTGGGGGGGAATGAAAGAGCTAACCTTGCTTAGACCTCTTGAATCCGCCATTAGAGTTGTGTGAGGCAGCTTCAGGGCGTCCTCTCTTGCGAGCATCCATGTCTCAGTACAGAAGCGAATGGAGCACCCGATATCGAACCCTTGAGACCGATTAACAGGGGCGAATCCAAATCGGAAATTGGAGAGAGAGGAGAAGAATCAAGGTAGCCCTAGAATGTTGAAGTTGTTCGAGGGAAAGATTGAGATCTCTACTTTTTGAGCTTTTCGTTTCCTATCCTTATATAATTCTATTTGGTTTCTATTTATTCCACATAACGATGGATATATTCTTATTGCAATGGCTGCTACTTTGACTAAATTTTCGTAGTTGAAGTTGAAGCCATTCAAGTCCATGGGAGAATCCGAGTAAATAATATACTCAGATTGTGAAATGTGAAATTAATAATAACATTACATGATCATTCAGTCAATAGACTCAATAATGACATTGCTTCCATAATATGTGTATTTATTCAAATGACGCAAGTTAATTATTTGACGGTCATTATGATGTTACCATAGAACAATTATTTTTAAAAGTATATTTAATGTAAAAAAAATTAAGAAAGAATGGCAAAGCTCTTTTTATTTTAAAATTTTCTAGAAAAACCTTTTTTTTATTTTTTAGTCGGGGCCTCCTTCACTTACTACACTTGGCTTCGAATTTTTGTTTTAAGTTAAAAATGATATACTTATATAAAAAACATGAAAATCTCGAAACTGTATTAGGGTTTCTTTCTTAAATTTGATATTCACGGATCTTTAAATTTAAATATCTTAAGAATATTAAATTTTTTGAAGTTTACGCATAGATATGTATGCTCAACACAATGAAAGGAAATATCTCGGAAAATTTGAATATCATATTAGGTAATATATTGGAGGTTAGGTAATTATCTGAACAAAATGCAAAGGTTAGGTGACTTTTAATAATTTTAAAAAATTTAAGGATATTCTATCGTTATTCGTTCTGTTAAGTGGTTAAGAAATTTGAAAATAATTAATGTGTCTTTACAAACAAAACTCCTAACGATTATTATTTTCATACATTTTGAAACCACAACTTGAAAGTGTATACAAATGTTTTCATCTTTGCAGAAATTTCTCCAGTTTGTTTACTTAATCGGAAACGACATTTGCAGGTCATCGATACGAACAGTGTCCTAAGCTTGATGGTGAATCTCTTTCTTTATCCCACTGTTATCCCTCAGGCATTGGAAGTTCATGCAAATACGCTTCTTCTCCATCTGATTCAGCAGCAAGACACAAAACCAAGATCAAACATAACAGAATTGGTCTTGCCATGAAGCAGAGCACAAGATTGAGACAATGAGTCGCAATTGACAGGCTTGCTTGTCAAGTTTTGTTGTTTGTTATGTCAGTGATATTTAGTATCTAACCGTTGTGACAAACAGCAAGGTGACAACAATGTGATTTGAATAGGTAAATAAACTATTATCAGGTTGGAAATGATATGAAAAGGCATAATAACATGGAATAAACAAATGTTTATTACCGCTTTCGAAATCAGTAGCATCCGCAAGCCTTGCAATGGCAGCAATAAGCGCCTGTTCGTGTTCCTACATCATCCAATAAAAGCACAAAGTCTCACTAAACCGTTTCTTTGATCGATCGATGTCTAATCAAAGCGTTCTTATTATGTCTCTAACCTTGAGTAGCTTCTTGGCCTTATCAAGCTCGTGCGGGTCAGGAAGGTTAGAATCAAAAACTCTCTCGACCTAATGTGGAAAATCCAGCAATAAAAAAACTCTTTTGACTTAAGAAAAAGTTAAAAATTCTTCATTCACAGAATGCAGAGATAGAGAGATACCTACCTCCCTCACAAGTGAGTCTGTGTTGAACAATTCGATCTCATCGAGAAACTTCCTCCCACCACCGTTTTGTGCTACTAGATGTTCTCTTCTTGGCTGAGTTCTTGGACCTCGCCCTCTACCACCATTGCTTAAGGTTCTTCGACTCCCACGGATTAAATCACCGCCATGTCCTACCCCATTCTCCTCTACATCCCATCTTATATCTTCCGGTGGAATCTGCATTCATAGAAATAACTTCCTTAAGATTCTGCAGAAATGGAATCATATTACATACTACGTGTACACACATTAGAGGCTGTTTAACAAGTGATTTCACTGATGGAATGCTACCAAATCTCCAAAAACAGATACATCTTTACCCACAAGATATTTATTTGCAAGGAAAACTTATAACCTATAAACTTTCAAAGACTCGTAAAGACACCATGAAGATTACCTCCTTAAGATCAACCCATTCCCATGTTTCATTCGCTGTGTTTATGTCATATACCAACGCATGGCGGCCCTGTGAAAATACATACATATATACAATTGAACATACGACTAGATGTATTCTATTGGTCAGTCTCAATATAAAGCTCTCAGCCATCAGAAGTTACCTCATCTGCATTGTATTGTGTAACTACTGCTTCATAAAAGCTGTTGTCTTCAGGCCATTTTGTCCACACTTTTCTTCCAATAAGAGCTTCAGCGGGTTCATTTGCTGATACTACACGGTTATTGAATGACCTATTTCTAGTAGAACCAATGGATGGATACTGCATGCATACCACATATGATTTGATCAGGAAATTAACACAAAACTATATGCAAATACAGATATAAACCACAAGTCTTACGGATTGGAACGTCTTCTGTTTCTTCCGAGAAGCTGAAAAAGTAGGACTAGGAAGAACATCGAGGGACTGATTATTTGCATGTCTAACAACTTGGTTTCCACCTCCCTGTCTCCAATCCCTGTTTGGTCCAGTTGCATCATACACCATATTATTACAGGATACATCGGAATCTCATCATATAAACATTAGGTTTACCGTCGCAAAATCAGACTTGTTACCTAATCCTTTTGATAATGTCGTCATTATGGACATTGTTCAACAGTTCTCGGTGTTCATCATCAGATACCCTCAGTTCTCTACGTAGTTCTGTTATCATGCTTTCTTTATCCTAAAATGCGATCATACAAGCCAAATCCTTTGTTCATGATATTTGATAGTAGAGTTAATAACTTTTCAAGGCAACAGAGAAAAGGGAGTTACCCATGATATTGCATCAGACTGTGCTTTAAAAGCCCTCAATACAGCACAATAAGCTTCCTGCTCAAGTATATGAATTTGCGCTTCCATATCACTGTGTCGTTTGATAGCAGCACGCGAAAACCTAGCATACAAGTCTAGCCATCCAAATGAAACTGCCCCTTTTCAAGCCTTTCTCTGTCATTTAGAAAACACTTGTATCATCACTACCTTAACAAACTTCCATTCCTACTCCATGGGCTGAATAACAAGTTAAGGATTTTCCAAAATTGAAGAAAAAGATTGCGAGACAGATAGACATCGCCTACAAATCTATAGACTGAAGCTGGTGCAAAACAGATGAAACCTTAAATCCTAACCAACAAGAACCATTTCTTAAAACCCTATTCAAAACACCAGTGCTGAATCAAACCCTAGAACTGTTAGATCTCTCCATGAAGAAAAAGAAGCTATTAAACGCCTTAAAAGAATAAATCGTTCAAACTAAAGTACGAAAGGGGTGAAGAGATTTAACATACCGCCGTATTAAGAATCCTGTCGGAAAAAACGCAATGTTCAAAGATTCCGATAATCGAAGAGAAACAAAAAAAAACTGACTCCCAACGCAGAGGCAGCAAAGAGGGGCCGATGGGATCCGACGTGCGAGTGATGAAAGGGTAAATCGTAGGAATCCGAACGAGAAATTGGAAGAATTTGGCAAAAAAGAAAAACCTTTTTGTGTTTAATATTTTCTTCTCGATAGAGATTGATCTATAAAAAGCAGGAGTGGAGTGTGGTGCTGGGCTTGGCACAGCGTGCGATAAAGAGAGAGAAGGTCGACGACGGGAAGTTCAAGTTGGGGTTTGGAAGAGAGAGAAACCAGTTTGGTCGAAAGCTCTAGTTCATTTTAAAGACAAGACAAGATGACTCGATTTTCTGTTTAATTAATTTTTGGGCCTATTAGCATTATAACATAGGCCCGATAGGCCCAATATCGCTAAACGAAACCCGGATACCGTTGGTTAGCAGATCATGATTCAATCTCCAATTGAAAAGCTAGTTTTACAGTTTTTCTTTAGTATTGAAAACTTGAATGTCGTTTTCTCTCCATGATTCCATTTTTTATAGCATTATATGTTTTGTTTACTCTCGTATTAATCTTGAAAGTAAATATGTCAATTAGTAAGGGATTTCGCGTAAATCCATATTTTGAAAACTGTTAGACGGTTAACTAGATTGAAAATAAAAATCGGGATTATGACAACAAAAACGACATTACAAATTAATAAAAATAAAAAATTTGGTCATAAAGTACTTTTTTTTTTAACAGCGGTCATAAATTACTTATTCTTATGGAAAAATGTCTACATAAGATAATTACAAAACAATATTCCAAGAGATATCAAATCGGAGCATAGCAAAGTCAGAATATTAAATAAAAATCCAAAATCTTTTGGTCCCCTTGTACATCAGAAGCAAACAACGATATCACAAGGCAGTAGCAAAAGAACACAAACCACAAAAGCCAAAGTTACAAAAACCAGTTAACTATTCTCTGTTTTCCTTTTTGGACTGTCTATTCTAGTTAAAATTTATAAACGACCACGGACCACCATCATCATCATATATTGTAACACAACAAACACCACACAATCCATCCCTATGCTTCCAATACATGTCCAGATAATTTGAATTATACAAAGGAATTCAAAAGAAAGAAAAACAGGGAAAAAAGTGAACTTACATAAAAAGAGATGAAAGATACAAAGGCCTCATCATCATCAACAACCGCTTCTGTTCAGCATTTCTTGGAATCTCCTATAAGAATCAACCTTCTCCAACATGAACTTTTCATGACAATTTGCTATAAACATATCAGCCAATATATCAATCTCATTCATCATCATCATCTCCTTCCTTTCTTCTTCTTCTTCGCCGTCTTTAACTTTATCTTCTAACTGACTTAGATAGTTAGAGAGCTGAGATGGTTCTTGAATACCATAATCATCATCGCGAACATCTGTCGATTCAGTCGAATACATTGACTCCAAAGTAGAGTCGTATTGGAGATGGGCCAGGTAGAGCTCCTCAGGGAGACGCACCGGCGCAGAGACTGGCACTACGTGAGAGGAGCAAAAGTTGTAGTGAAGTCTGAAGGAGCCGAAGAATATATTGTTCTTTTGTTTCTTAGAGGCTCTCTTTGGATAGAACGAAGAAGACATTGACAAGAGATTGTAGTGCTTCCTCCTCAAGAGTCTAACAAGAATGGATGAAGCTCGGGAGATTTCGCTGATAAGTCGACAAACTTGAGAGATGATGAGAGATTGGATTAGGGATTTGAGTTTCTTGGAGCTTGAAGTTGGGGAAGATGAACACTGAGAAGAAGACATATAGGATGTTGATTTGAGTGGCACTGCCATTTTCTCTCTCTTTCTCTCTTTCTCTTTCTCTTCTGACGTTAGAAAATATTTGGTTTGGAAGGGCTTTAATACTCTCCAGTCGAATATTAAAGGTTATGAAGGATATGGAGTTACCGAAATACCCTTGATCTTTTGGACTATTTAAAGGGATGCCACTCTACTTTGGAGATTTTAATTGTGGTCGGGATGGTGTGACCCCACTCATTCTGACATGTTTGCCGAATACTAGGAAAATCTCAGATTTGAAAGAGAGAAGAAGTGACTTTAGATTCAAGTAACTAATATTACTCTTCTGACACTGATCCAATTGCTTTTGTACTGTCTATGTTTCAACTTTCAACTACAATTTTCATATCTTCGCAAATTTCTCACTATCCACAGCTAAGATATATACTGAAAACTAATTAAGGAGAATCAAACGGGGTGTCAAAGAAAAAAAATGAAGGAGAATCAAAAGGTTACTGGTATAAACTTTTTTTTTTTTTTTTTTTCTTTTTTTTTTNTAAACTTTTTTTTTTTTTTTTTGTCATTTGTTGTTGCATGTTGTCATGAATCAACTTCTGTATGAACTGAAAATCATTTGGTTTGCTTATATTCAATTTTCCATCAAAAGATTCTCTTTTTGAAGAAATTTTAGTTTTGATTTATGTTGGTTTTGTTTGCCTAAGCTTCTAGTAAACCCGAGTTCTGGCAAATATAAATCAACTACAAATTTTTTTTTCTGATGGAAGTTAAAAATCAACTAAAATGTCACCTCGAGTTTAGTACTGATTGAATGGCAAAATTCACTAGCAAACAAAAGCAATCAGTTAATTTTTTCCTCTGTTAATGAAAAACAAAAATTAAAACTAAATCCAGCACTTGGTTTGATTGATCCACAGGTTGATGTAACACCAAGTATGTAACTGGTAACTTCGAATAACAAACCTTACTACTTTACTATATATTCAAACGGGTATAATAAAGGTGGATGGGGGAATCTTAGACCACATGAATTTACAGAACGCTTTAAGCTCAAAAACAAATCCCTATGATTAGTTATCAAAAAATAAAATAAAATAAATCCCTAGGATCCCATATGACCATATCAATTCACTACCGGAAACAATTCTACAACCCCGCTTCCTATATTTCAAAAACATTTGTATTTATTATTAATTTTAATGTGCACAGTTACACCACCGTTATCAAAATCCATGGTCCTTCTTCCATCTCCGCTCCGCTCTACATTTTGCTTGTCTCACGTCGCTCATATATAGTTTTCACTCAGATTTTGCAACGTTGTTAGGATCTAATACCATAACAAGTTTAGAAAATTCGGCTCTACCTTTCTCATTAATCTCAACAGTCAACACATGTACAATCAGTTGTTGTTTATTGAAAGAAAAAAAAACAAAGTAATTGCATGAGTTATTATACGATATTTACATAAAATAAGATAGGTACCAAATTCAGTTGATAATCAGGGCTATATTATATATGCACTGGTCCTCACTAAACGATGTCTCCAACTTTAATTTGTATTGGTGTTGCTTGTTGCTTTTCGTGACCACGAAGCCGGGTAGCATCTGACTAAGATAGTAAGGACTCGAACTGCGTTTTATAGAAAAGGTAATTACGATATGTAAGTTTTATGGTGACACGACTTTTGATAGTCAGAGAATAATTAAAACGAATAAGAATCGAGCGAGTCCTTAATCATGGAGACTTTTTGTCACGAGCCAACGGTGAAGACAAACACTTTTGTAATATGGGCTTAATTAATGTCTTTGAGCCCATCAAAATAAATGATCAATTAGGGTTTCTCTGGTGCCTTTTGTCTGAAGACTCTGAGACAGCGAGATAAAGACCGAGTTCGTTCGAGAGCTATTCGAGTCTCTCTCTTCGCTTGCCCGACCTTCATAACATATGATCTTTGCACACAAAAGTTTCTAACGGTAACAACTAAATTTTTTTTTTCTTTTGTTAAAGGTAACAACTAATTTCCCACACTTAATTTAATGCAAGGCAACACAAGTGTTCTGCCTTGCGGTTAAATGAATTTAGATTTATCTAAAATTATAAAGATTTTAAAATATACACAAATCAACCAAATTAGTTAACAATATACACAAATCAAACGTTATTTTAAATTCTTTAAAATGTACACAATTCACAACAAATTAAAAGAATTAAGAATTATCTAAAATAAATAATTGAATTAAGAATTATCTAAATATCAAAAATCAACTACTATGTACACAATTGTTAAACAAAAAAAACTAATATGTACTCAATTAAACATATTAGTTGTGTACATTTTATGTCAGTGCTATATATACGTGCTATAGTTTAAACTTATCGGATTGTGAAACGTGTATAATATATTCCTTTTGTTTTATAAATTAGATGTTTTAAACTCTTCACGCATATTAACTATTTTTTTGCTTGCAAAACCTTATAAAGTTTTATTCTATGATCAAATAGTAGTTATTTTATTTATTTTTCAATTAAGTAATAAGGATAAATTTTAGGAAAATACAACATCGATATTGTGAAATATATAATTTTCTAAAACATAAGAAGAGAGAGAGAATTTCTAGTTTTATCCATATAAATTTTACATGTTTAAATTTAAGTTACGAAAATATAATATTTAGTTAATAAAATCTATATATCATTTAGAATGATATTGTATGAGAGAGAATCACACATTCTATTGCTATTAAATTATATGGTGCAAGGGAAACTCTATTTCATAGACTAGAAATTCACATAGAAAATAACGTATTACCGAGATAAATATCACTTGTCTCGTGACAATTAAATTAAAAAAATCGGCCAAAATGACTGAAGTGCAATTCTGTCTACATAGGTTAGAACCCTTTTTGCTAATTTTTTTTTTTAATACTATATATTTTATGGACTGCAAATATTCTTGTTTAAAATGGTGTTAATAGTATCAATTTTTCATAACTGTTAAAATACATGCAGGGTGCTACTAAAACCACACATAGTTTATCTATACAAACCCTAAACGAGGATAATTCCTTAGTATTTAAGAGAAGATTTTGATTTTTTTTTTGGATTTGTGATTTGTTTGATCATATGTGGAGATTCGGAACGTATGCCAAATGTTTTTTTATATGGTTATTAGGGTACTGCTTATTTTATTTATATATTCCGGCTGCAGATCGATCGTGATTCCTTTTTATTTAAAAGTTTTTTTTATAACTTCAAGTTATGGTCAATTCTCTTCGAATATTGCCTTTAACGAAGTCTACCCATTTTTTTGTTTTGTTTTTGCCAAGAGGACAAGTAATAGTAGTATTTATTTATCTAGCGGAAATAAATAAATAAATTCACCTCGTTGGCGAACATTTTTTTTTTAAAATACAGAATTAAATAGTATCATATATTTGTTATGTGGACACGCGTCAGGGGCCCATCTGTGACTGGCGAAGACGAATATAAAGTCCGTATTTATAAAACGAAACAAAGAAATAAAAAAAGTAAAAAAAAAAAAAAAAATCAAAGACCAGTCTGAAGAAATGTAATTAAATAAAAAAAGGTGGGAAGTGCAACTTGTAAGAATAGTATTGGGCATTAATTTAACACGTAGGGAGAATCTTACAGTTGTTCCACTGTTGCTTTCGATATTAAATTGATTCATTAGTTAGAGGTCCACCTTCTGTTATTTTCATATACCAAACTTCTCTTTTTTTGGGCAACGACTTCTTTTTTAGAAACCATCTAAGCCAGTTACTATATAATAAGAGACATTGTATTAACTCCTAGGGAAATCTTGACAAGAAAGAGTTACAATTTCCCTCTATTGCGAAGATTGAGTTGTTACGAGCTGAGTTTTTTTCATACTATTTAATTCATTTTAATTTTGTTTATAATATTTTATTTTAGGAGTTGAATGATTCATTATAAGACTGGAAAATCAAAATTCAAATTCTCTCACTAATATTTCAATTACAGTTAGTCACTATGAACATCTTAAATAACAATAATATCCAGCTTTCACAAGTTTTGGAGATTAGTTTAGACTTCGATCCGGAAATTTCATATAATAAAAAAATGACATATTGAAAATTAAATGAACAATTTTTAAATATTACACTGAAAATATTATTTTTTTAAAAGGTATAATTCTAAAACGATATTTGATATTGAGTATGAAAAAAATACAGTTAAAAAAAAAACTAAGTGAAAATTTTATTATACGCACCAGTAAAATATTTTAAGAGAAAATTTGATTCTACGCACTAGTAAGTTAGCCTATATATACATATATATAATATTAGCTACTATGTAGGTATCATATATATTTAAAATAATCTATTTTTTCCAAGTTCAATGGTCTATTTTTTTCAAGTTCAATGGAAGAGATCTGTCAGTGACTAAATGCAATTTTTATTGATTTAATGTCCGTATTTTAGTGTTACGATGAAAGTGATGGGCAACAAAATTGTGTATAACATTTCTTATAAGTTGGATAAGTTTTTAAAAGTATAAAGGTATGTGTTCAAAACAAACTGAAAACTAAACGTCGACCATTTAAATTCGTGACGTTATGTATGTGCCCATTTTTTTTTTGGGGCTAAAAGGTTATCAAATAAAATAAATTTGTTTGCATGTCAAATTTATGTTCTCTTGGAGATAATTCATAAAGATATATGTCTTTGTTAAAATCAACGCTTTCTTCTGATTAATACGTTCATGAGAAGAGAAAAACACTTATATTGATTAACAAAGTTAGTGCGTGAATTAATAGTGAGTGTTTGTTGCAAGATGGTAAGATACAAATGTAGTAGGAACTTATTTATAAATACTACTAATCATAATAAAAGGAACTTCAATAAGATTTAAATTAAGCTAGGGTATGGAACGGAATTTGATACTGCTCTATCCTTGTGTGGTCTTACCTATAAATTAGTTTTATATTAATGTATTTGTTTTTGGGTGCGGAATGTGGTTTGCCTCTAAGCAAACCTTTTGGAAGTGGAATTTGAATCTCTGCAATATTTTTTTTTAGATTATAAAATGTAACTGGCGCATCGTATCAATTATAAATAACATTTAACTGAAAATAAAACAGAAAACGAAGTTTTATTGGGCCAAAAAATTTTTGGAAGATAGAAGAGCGATTTTTGTCCATCCTATCCAGAATAATTCGATATGTCTTTTTAGACTATCAAGTTCGTGCGCGTCAAAATAAAAAGTGAATGAAATTTATGCGAGAATCGTCATTATATTTACATTATTAAGAAAAGATGCCCATGTAAATATATTCTCCCATATCTTGGGTAGAACAAAATAAAATTTTAGTTATTATTAATATTTTCTGCGGTGGTCCTAAGTGTATACGAACCAATCAACCTTTAATTTTGACAAACGCAAGTTTCTTTTTGATTGGGCACTGAGTGATTAATAATTTAATATAGTTATATGTACTTGTATCAATATTTGTAACTAATAATGTGACTGTCTCAATTTCTAATTTCAAGTTCCAAACCAAGATCTGTCTCAAAATATTTGCCAATCATATATCGATCCAATATATTTAGGAAATCTCAGATGACTCATTAAATTGAATTTCGACTTTCAACTAAAACTCTAACTTTTCTGTTCATATTTAAAACTCATTCTCAATTGTGTTTCTAAACTATGAATCTGCATGGTAGTTTTATAAATGGTGTTCTCTTGTTGTGAGGCTATCATATCTTATCGTTTTTATTTATACCGTCCTCTTCCTCTTCCACTTTAACAAAAAAAAAAAACAGTCTTCTTCCACCCTTTTTTTTTTTAATAATAGAAAATATTTACAATTTAATGTCACCAATCAGATTTGTTACTTTTTATTTATTATAAATAAATAAAGTGCCACTTAAATTAAATTCTAAATTATAAAATTTTAATTTTAATTAATGTTTAAAAAAAATTAAAGATTTTTAAAATTAATATTTTACAATTTGTTAGGTTTTCAGGTGGATCTCTCGTGCTTTGTCACACGGTCTTTCATTACTAGCCACCTCAACTACTCTGAAATCACGTACAACGGCTGCATAAACGTTGAAGGTGTAGTAGCGACGCTCAAATTGTCTTTTCACTTAAAAATGTTGTTTATATGATTAGTTTGTTCTTAATAAGATATAGTTTTTTAATAGTACATAAACAATATATATAAAGAGTTTTAGAATCAAAGACATCATGTCGAATTAAAATAGTCTAGATATACTCATACAACTCTTTTTATTTTTCATTTCCAGTTTTGTTATAAAATATTTCAAATTTTGTTGTTTTGTTATTTTTGTGATAACTTAATACGAACGCTCATATGAGATTTTTTTCCAAAAACAAAAAAAATCATATATAAATTTATCGACTAATAATCAACTTTTACATGCCAAAAAGCTTATTCTCCATCAAACTGAGACGATGATGAAGACCTATGTACTTTCAATTTTAGATTTTAAAAATACTTTCGTTTTTATTTTTATTTTAAAATGAATTAACAATATAATTGATTTCCGTGTACGTGATCTTACTATTTTTGTTTGCGAACTCTTTTTTGATGATTCTACAAATATATTTACATATAATACACATTAACTGTCGACAAATTTATACATATACATATACACACACATTAATTGAGTATCTTTATGCATGGTTTAACCGGATCAGTTAGGGTTTTAAAATGAATAATGATACTATAATCGATTTCCGTGTGATCTTACTATTTTTGTGAACAAACTCTTTTTTAATGTTTCCACAAATGAAGAAGAATAAAGACAAGGTCTAAGCAAGTGGGAGTTTAAATTTTAACAAAAATTAAAAAGTGGGGAGTTAAATTAATAGTATTACTTGTTATAATATTTGTTATTGAAACAAGCATTTTGGACTTTTGCAATTATGGCCATTGGATAATTAAAAAATGCGCACTCCTATCCATTTAGAGAATAATCAAAAGAAAAGGCGCGTTGCCTTATATCAATCCTCATCCCTCTTGCACCTGAAGACTTTGGAGGAATGTAGAGAGATT
This sequence comes from Kernera saxatilis, assembly GCA_900406395.1. NCBI lineage: Eukaryota > Viridiplantae > Streptophyta > Magnoliopsida > Brassicales > Brassicaceae > Kernera > Kernera saxatilis. The sequence goes on from OVAY01000365.1 coordinate 61,445, forward strand.
CCGTAAAACCAAAAAAAAAAAAAAGACACTTTAGATTTCATTTCGATCGTTATTCCTCCGATTTTTTGTTTGATCGAATCTTTTTTGTTTTCAACTTGGAATTCTAGTTTTTCTCGTTCAAGATATCATTGGACGCACAACAAGATCATATGTTTCTGATGCAAAAGTGGCAATCCGGTTCTCTCTTGTTTGTTCTTTGATGGATAATATCAACTTTGAGTTCTCAAACACTTCACAAGGAAGCCGGCTACAGTCGCAGCCGCCAACGCCCCAGCCGTTTAATTTACAAGACGTGAATATGATCCATTACCATCAATCATCATCTCCATGGACTACCGAAACGTTCTCGAGTTTTACTCCATACGATTGCACAACCAATCAATCTTTCTCTGTACAATGTTCATCATCAAAGCCCTATCCTTCCTCGTTTCATCCTTACCATCATCAATCTTCCGATCCTCCATCATTAGACCAATCCGAATCGATGGTTCCTATGCAACCTCTTCCTGATCAATTTATAAAGCCCTTATATCAAAGATCATGTGCCAACGATTTCGCTGCAACGAATGCTTCATCAGCCTCATACTCGCTTTCTTTTGAAGCAAGTCAAGATCCACAAGTATGTCATAAAATCCCTTCAAATTTTTTTTTTTTAATATAAGAAAATTCTACTTGATGTCTTTGTAATGTTCTCCGCAGGAACTATGCAGGAGGACCTATAGGAATTCTAATGTAACACATCTGAATTTCTCATCATCACATCATCAATCTAAGCAAACTCATCCAAGATTTTCTTCTCCTTCTTCCTTCTCATCCCATGGAGGGTCATTGGCTCCTAATTGTGGGACGGTAATCGTGAGCAAGACACGGATAAGATGGACTCAAGATCTTCATGAGAAGTTTGTGGAGTGCGTAAATTGCCTTGGTGGTGCTGATAGTAAGTTAGAACCATTAACGAGACTTCAACTTTAGAAGTAGAGGAATTAATCTATTGGTTCTCAACCACTTGATCTAGTCACTTTGCTTTAGCATAAAGCTATATTTAGATATGCATATGAATCATGGACGGTCATGTATAACCATAGCATGTAGATGTTATGATTACATGAGATCGAAAGTCATCTTATGAAGTTATAACGCTCTCATATAACACTATGTGTGGATTGAAAAGTTTCTCCTTTTGACGTAACTATGCGCATTTATTTGGGAAAAATGATTTCATATATAATATGTTTGAAGGATAAAAATGTCCTTGTTTCTTTGGTGGGTCACTAAAAAGTGTAAGTGGTACAAAACTATGCAGAGGCAACGCCCAAGGCGATATTGAAGCTGATGGATTCTGAAGGACTCACAATCTTTCATGTTAAAAGCCACTTACAGGTGAAGGTCACTTCTTCTCTCTTTTCACTTTGTTTTTTCAAAGAAGATTTTAATTAAATTGTTTTTGGGTTTAATTTCAGAAGTATAGGATTGCGAAATACATCCCTGACTCGCAAGAAGGTACACTAACAAATATCTTTACTACTAATTTTTATTTATAAAATACCTTGATAGTTTGGGAATAATGCAAACTGAAGTTTTGTGTTGCAGGCAGGTTTGAGAAGAGAGCTTGTGGCAAAGAGCTGTCTCAGCTTGACACAAAAACGTACGTTTTATTTATTTATTTATTTTTTTTGGTCCCAAAAATAAGATTTTCTTTATTACTAAATGGTCCTCTATTTTCTCTCCATATAAATCCAAACTTAGTGACCCAATGGCTTAGCGTTGCAATAACAACAAGATACGATTAACATTATTCAAAAAGTAATAAATAATGACCTGTTAATGATTTTTAGTGTTTTTTTCCTTCTAATGTTGTGGTCCTTGTGGAGGCAGTGGAGTGCAAATTAAAGAGGCACTCCAGCTTCAACTAGATGTACAGAGGCATCTTCATGAGCAATTAGAGGTAAGTCACAAAATGTAAATATATACCTTACTTTATTAGATGTAATTAAGATACTTTTTACCAAGTAAAACAATCCAATGTTACATAGTTGTATTGGTATTTAGTGCTTATTCCAGTTCCCCACTAAAGTATTTGTGCGGTTATATAGGGTCTCACTTGCCTGTTTCATCCTCAAAATATTTAGATTTAAAGATAAATCTACAGTAAAAAAAAAAATATTTTTAAGCTGTACATCAAACTTGTTTTTAAGAAAAAAATGAATGCTTTGTAGTTTTGAGATTGTATATGTGTTTGAACATTTTGTGGCTCTTTTGACGCTGATATCATATATTTATGTGGCTAGTGAACTATTTTATCATACTGATCTACATAAATACAATTGATTTACTACTCATCTTGATTCATATACCTTTAATTTTTTAGATTCAACGAAACCTACAACTGCGAATCGAAGAACAAGGGAAACAATTGAAGATAATGATAGAACAACAACAGAAAACAAAAGAGAGTCTTCTGAAGACACCAAACGCCGAAGCATCATTGCCACTTGCCGCTTCCTATCACTCTCCTCCGCCTTTCTCGATACAAGACGCCGAAGCCTTGATGCTAACAAGTTATGGAGACACTCAATTCCAATCAAAGATAAGTTGAACAATGAGAAGTTGGCTAAATAGAAAAGGCCTAAAGCATGTTTCTACTCTATTCAAAGTGGTATAAAGTTATAAGAGTCGCGACAAGAGAATGACCAAAGTGCTACACACACTAACACTTGGAAACAGAATCAGGTACTAAATGCGTGCAAGTGGTGTGTGATGGGGTCTCAGTCATAGAGTAGTAGATGTGTGAGATTATTCTTAATTAACTATTTGTTTTTAAAAAAACTCACTCAAAGAGATAGCTTCTTAAATTAGTAACGCTACTTTTAACATTGTGCATGAGGAACCCCACGTTTTTATTCTTTGTCTTTTTTTAATATAAATTCTACTTTAATTGAATATTCAATTTCTTTTCATCTTTTTTTCTTTCTTACCAAAACTCGATTACTCTGGTATATTGCAAATAAAAAATCTGCAGATTATGTTGAAAAACTGAAGATCATGAGCTCATAATAGCAAATGAAGAACAAAATAACCAACTCCAAGAGATGATTACACATCAAAGAACTCGTAATTCTTTTTATAAAAAAATAGGAACTCGTAATTACTTTTTTAGTCTTTTAGTATGATTTGCATTTTATATGTGACATTGTGGCTACTAGCTATCGTCAGTTTTAAGAAAAACATAATGTAAATATGTAATGGTTTATTCACTACAAAAAAATGTGGTTTTACATCATTTATTTTATTTATTTGTATTAGTTATAAATGATGTAAATAAATTTTACATCATTTAAATAAGTGACTCTGAAAGTGGTGATGCAAANCATCATTTAAATAAGTGACTCTGAAAGTGGTGATGCAAATAATTTGCATTGGTTTATTAATAACTGATTTTAATACCCATAATATTTATATCGATTATTGTAATCGATGTACATAT